>PVKU01011193.1:0-45468 GCA_004027475.1 Anoura caudifer | reverse complement strand
TGGTTCCTGGGGGGGGGGAGGGGTGGGTTTGTGTATGTTCTAGGACCCTATAGGTCTCTCCAATGAACTCTTCTGTGAGGCTGGGAGTTTTTCCCAGCACTTCAACACTCACACATGTTTTCAATTGGTGTTTTGAGGCTTTTTTTCCCCTGCGCTGGAACCCTGGGTTGTGCAGTCTGACTCACTCCCCAGTTTCACCTGGTTTATCTGCGCACAAATGTGGGGCCACCAGTCTTCCAGCTGCCTCATGCACCATGCTGCTCCACAACCCACCGCCTCGCTGAGTTCGCCTGCTGTCCCCTTGTGTGCCCAGGGTCAGCCAGCCACTTCCTGTGTGCCGGCGGTCTTCCAGCTGCTGCCTTGTGCTCAGGGTCTGCCAGTTGGTGCCCTGCATGCCTGGGGTCTTCCAGAGTCCACTTTTTTTGCTACAACCCCTCTACCCAGCTGCCCGACTCCACCCCTCCTACTGGTCTGGATGAATGTGTCTACTTTAACTCCTTGGTTGTTGGATTTCCATACAGAAAATTTTCAATTTTCTGTCGGTACTGGTTGTTTTTTTCTAAATTTTTGTTGTCTTTACTTTGGTTGTGTGAGGATGCACAGTGTGTCTACCTATGACTCCATCTTGGCCGGAAGTCTTCCGTACTATTTTAAATGGTCGCTTTACTGGATAGAGTAATCTTGGATGTAGGTTCTTGCCTTTTCTTTCCAGCCCCTTCTTTTTTTTTAATTTTTATTTTAATTGTTGTTCAAGTACAGTTATCTGCCTTTTACCCCCATCAGATCCCACACCTCCAGCCTCCCCACTTCCCTCCCATTTCCACCCCCCCTTGTTGTTGTCCATATGTCCTTTATACTTATTCTTGCAAATCCTTCAAACTTTCCCCCTGAAATTCCCTATACTCTCCCCTCTGGTCACTGTCAGCCTGTTCTCAGTTTCAGTGTCTTTGGTTATATTTTGCTTGGTTGTTTTGTTGATTAGGTTCCTGGTAAAGGTGAGATCACATGGTATATGTCTTTCACCACCTGGTTTATTTGGCTTAGCATAATCCTTTCCAGTTCCATCCATGCTGTTGCAAAGGGTAGGAGTTCCTTCTTTCTTTCTGCTGCATGGAATTCCATTATGCAAATGTACCATAGTTTTTGATCCATTCATTTACTGATGGGCACCTAGGTTGCTTCCAGCACTTGACTATTGTAAATTGTGCTGCTATGAACATTGGGGTGCATAGGTTCTTTTGGATTGGTGTTTCAGGTCTCTTAGGCTTTAATCCCAGGAGTGGAATTGCTGGGTCAAAAGGCAGTTCTATTTTTACTTTTCTGAGGAAATTTCATACTGTTTTCCAAAGTGGTTGTGCCAGTCTGTGTTCCCACCAACAGTGTACTAGGGTTCCCTTTTCTTTGCATTCTCTACAACACTTGTTTATTGATTTGTTTATGTTGGCCCTTCTGACTGTTGTGAGTTGATGTCTCATTGTGGTTTTAATTTGCATCTCTCTGATACCTAGTGACACTGAATATTTTTTCATATGTTTCTGGACACTCTTTAAGTCCTTGTAGAATTGTCAGTTCAAATCCTTTGCTCATTTTTTAAAATTTGGGTTGCTTATCTTCTTAGATGGAGTCATGTGGTTCTTTATATATTTTGTAGATTAAACCCTTGTCTGAGGTATCATTGGAAAATATGTTTTCCCATATATTTGCTTCACTTTTCATTTTAATGCTGTTTTCTTTAGCTTCACAGAGCTCTTACTTTTGATGAGATCCCATTTGTTTATTCTTTCCTTTATGTCCCTTGCTACAGGGGACATATCAGTGAAAATATTGCTGCATGGACTATCTATTTTCCTGTCTATGTTCTCCTGAAGGACTTTTATGGTGTCAAAACTTATGTTTAAGGCTTTTATCTGCCTTGAATTATGGTATAAGTTGGTGATCAAGTTTTATTTTTTTTGCATGTAGCTGTCCAGCTCTCCCATTTCATTTGTTGAAGAGGCTGATTTTTCTTCATATTATGCTTCCGTCCTCTTTGTCAAATATTAATTGACCATAGAAATTTGGGTTAATTTCTGGGCTCTGTCTTCTATTCCATCGGTCCATGTGTCTTTTCTTATGCCAGTACCAGGCGGTTTTGATTACAGTGGCCTTGTAATATAGTGTGATATCAGGTATTGTGATCCCTCCTATTTTGCTCTTCTTTCTCAAAATTGCTGTAGCTATTTGGGGTAATTTATGGTTCCACATAAATTTTTGAAGTGTTTATTTTATATCTGTGAAATATGTCATTGGTACTTTATAAAGTATTTTCTTGAATCTACAAATTGCTTTGGGTAGTATGGTGTTTGATGATGTTAATTCTTCCAATCCATGAATGCAGTACAAGTTTCCATTTGTTTGTGTCTTCCTTAATTTCTTTCTTCAGTGTTATGTAGTTTTCTGAGTAAAGATGTTTTACCTCCTTGGATACATGTATTCCTAGGTATTTCATTTCTCTCACTGCTATATCAAATGGGGCTTTTTTCCTGATTTCTGTTTCTGATATTTCATTGTTGGTATAAAAAATGTCCTTGATTTCTGAATATTGACTTTGTATCTCACTGTTTTGCCAAATTCATTTATTAGGTTGAGCAGTTTTTTGGTGGAGTCTATAGGATTTTCTATGTACACTATCACATCATCTGCAAACAGTGGCAATGTTTTGCCCTCTTTTCCAGTTTGGATGCTGTTTATTTCCTTTTCTTGTCTGATTGCTGTGGCTAGGACTTCCAATACTATGTTGTATAAAAGCAGTGAAAGTGGATAACCTTGTCTTGTTCCTGATCTTAGTGGCAAAGTTTTTTGTTTGTGCCCATTGAGTATGATGTTGGCTGTAGGTCTCTCATATATAGCCTTTATGAGGTTGAAGAATGCTCCCTCTATTCCTACTTTGCTGTTTTTATCATAAATGGGTGTTGTACTTTATCAAATGCTTTTTCCTCATCTATTGATATGATCATGTGATTTTTGTCTTTGTTTTTGTTTGTGTGATGTATTATGTCTATTGATTTGTGAATATTGTACCACCCTTGCATCCCTGGGATGAATCCCACTTGGTCGTGGTGTATGACCTTTTTAATGTATTGCTAGATGTGGTTTGCCAATATTTTGTTGAAGATTTTAGCATCGAAGTTCATGAGTGATATTGGCCTGAAGTTTTCTTTTTTTATTATGTCTTTATGTGGTTTTGGGATTAGGATGATGCTGGTTTGATAAAAAAGGGTTTTGAAGTCTTCCATCTTCTTGATTTTTTTTGGAAACATCTGTGAGGGATAGGGGTTAGCTCTTCCTTAAATGTTTCATAGAATTCTCCTGTTAAACCCTCCAGTCCACAGCTTTTCTGTGTTGGGAATTTTTTTTATTACTTCTTCAATTTCATCAGCTGTTATTGGTCTGTTCAGACTTTCTGCTTCTTCTTCATTCAGTTTTGGAAGATTATATTTTTCCAGAAATTTGTCCATTTCACCTAGGTTTTCAAATTTTTTGGCATATAGTTCTCCATACTAATTTCTTACAATCCTTTTTATTTCTGTGGTATGAGTTGTAATCTCTCCTCTTTCATTTCTGATTGCGTTTATTTGGGTCTTCTCTCTCTTTTCTTGATAAGTCTCCTGAATTTCTTATCAATTTTGTTTATCTTTTCAAAGTACCAACTCTTGGATTTATTGACCCTTGGACTTGTGCTTTTAGTCTCTATCATTTAATTCTGCTCTGATCTTGGTTATTTCCTTCCTTCTACTTGCTCTAGGATGTCTTTTTTGTTGTTCCTTGAGTTCTTGTAGGTGTAGGGTTAGGTTATTTATTTGAAATGTTCCTATCTTTTTTAGGTAAGCCTGTACTGCTATGAACCTCCCTCTCAGGACTGTCCTTGCTGCATCCCATAAATTTTTGATTTTTGTGAGTTTGTTTTCATTTGTTTCCAGAAACTTTTTGATTTCTTCCTTAATCTCATTCTTAACCCATTCATTGTTTAATAGCATGCTATTCAATCTCCGTGAGTTTGAGCATTTTTGAGTTGTTTCCTTGAGGTTGGTTTCCAGTTTCAGTCCCTTGTGGCTGGAGAAAATGCTTGATATGATTTCCGATATCTTGAATTTGTTGAGGCTTGTTTTGTGTCTTATGTGGTCTATCTTTGAAAATATTCCATGTGCATTTGAGGAGGAAGATGGCAGCATAATAGGAGGGAGCAGATTCCACTTCTCCCTACACATGGGAGAAAAACCTAGCTGATCTACGGATGAACAGAGCAAACAGCCAACAATACCCCACAATATATGAAAATAAGACACCAAAAATGTAGTAGACACTGAAAAACCAGATGGTAAGGAGACTACTTCAGGACAGTAAGATCTCAGAGGCCAGTGCAGGGACCAGGACATGGCCCACCAGGTCTGCCACAGGGTCCTTGGGAGAGACCCAGGTCAACTGCTCCCTCCTCTGCCAAACAAGGTTTGAGCAGCACCAGGAGAAATCTGGCTACTTGAAGTCAAAGAGAAGGGAATAAGGACTAAGCAGCAATCACACAGGAGCTGTGAGCACCCACAGAGTCTGTGGATGCTGATTGGGGAGAGCTGGGAGTCACACAGTGATGGGCGACTGATAGTCACCAGTCTGGCTGGAGAATTGGGCTGTGCCAGAGGCCAGGCCATTGTACAGAGCAGCAGGATTGAGTAGGAGGAATTTCTCAAAAAGAAAAAGTGAAGAGAGAGACACTGTTTGGGAAATTCTCCTGTAGCAGCTGCTCCAGCTAGCTCCCCACACAGCCAGGCAGCAATCCCAAGATTGAGCTGAAGGCCCTATGCACCCTCATAGCACTGGGAAGGAAGCGTGTGCTCCCAAACCCATGGGACCAAGGCAGCCTGGCGAGCGCATGCCCGCACCCACACCCCAGCCCACAGAGGTAACCCTGTCCCACACCCAAGGTGCTAGAGTGAGAGGCACTAGTTTGTGTGGATTGGATGGGGAAGGGAGAAAAGACATACCAGTCACCTCTCAGCCAGTTTCAGCCAGCAAGACCAGAAAAACCAGTTTGGCCAGTTTGAAACCAACAAGAGGTTCTTGGGTTGATTTTTTTTTTTTGGGGGGGGTGGTTGCTTTTTAAGTAAATTTTTATTTTTCAAATTTTATTATTTTTTATTTTTAATTTCCTTTTTCCTCTCTTTCCTTCTTTCTTTTCTTCCTTCTTCCTTTCTTTCCAATTTCATCTCATCTTCCTTCCTTCTTCTGCTTTTTTAAAAAATACCCACACGTGAGACAAAAAACCTGGAACTGTGAAAAGACCAGAGCTGGACCCAAAGAGGGGGCATCCTGACAGCTGTGACAGTGAGACAAATTTCACTTCGCTATTACAGAGAGCCTGCAAGTTATTGCATATTTGTATTATTATTTTTCCCATTAACCTTATATCTTTTATTTTAATAGTATTTTTGTATTCCTCTTCTTTCTGTATAGTCTTTGCTTGGCTGGTTATATTGTGTCATCTCACAGGTTTCCCCTGTTCTCTCTTTCATTGTGTATTGTTAATTTACTGTTCTTCATTTCATTTGTGTTCCATTAGAACACTACTCATGGTATTATACTCCCTATTCTTGTTATCTAGATCTCATAGATTCTGTCATATGATGGTTGCTCTAATATTATTGTAAATAATAGCTGTTCTATACAACTGTAAATACTTCACAACACCCCTCCCAGATCTTAGCCCATTTCATGGTTTCCTGAACTCTATTACTGTAGTGGTTAACTCTATTCTCTCACACAGTATACCTATTTACTATCCTTTACTCTCACCTTACCTCAGAATCTGACCTCCCACAATCTCATTGCTTTCTAGATCCAACTCACAATCCTTCACTCCCCAACAAAAGTCTCATCTTCTTTTCATCCTTTCCAAAAAGTGGCTAGTTGGTTAGAAGATCACAGTTAACACTGTACACAGTCAAAGGATCTCCTATCTCTTCTCTACCAGCTGCTACTGTAAATATCATAGAATACTCTCTTGCTATCTTAAAACATTTTGCCTTCCCCCTCTAACCGATCACAAAAAAGAGTAGGTGGAAGCAGTGAGCACCAGGATACCCACTAGAAGAGGAAACCCAACAACAAAGGAACCACCAACAGATAACAATAGAAGAAGGTTAAGGAGGGAGTGGAAGCCACACATACCTCAATCCAGGACCTATGTGGAAATACAACTAAATAGTGGAGAAACTACCCAGTACAAACAACTGAACAAGAGCAAGAAAGAATCCTCAACACCTTGTACACACGGAAGAACCAGCTTCAACACAACCTGCCCTCACCAGCACAAAAAAATACAAGAGATGATGGACAGAGTGACCCTCAGTTAACCAGCTGGTGGGAAGGACCCACTAAAGAAAGACTCAACAACAATCAAAACCCAAAGAAAAACACAGAGCCAACTTAAATGACAGCCCAAGACGAGTGAGCTTGGGAGATCAAAGAGACTGCACCACTGAATCTCACAGGTATCCTACCACAGAAGTCCACACCATAAACCCAGGGAGCCAGAACAGAGCAATGTAAGAAGCTGAGGCTAACAAGAAGTGTCTCACAAACAATTGGAAGACAAAGAAACAATCCCCAAATGAAAGGAAAGGAGGAAGCCTCAGAAAGAATGCTAAATGAAACAGAGGCAACTCAACTGTCAGATATTGAGTTCAAAGCAATGGTTATCAGGAAGCTCAATGAGTTCTCAATGAGCTTCCAGAAACTACAGGGAAGCTACAATGAACTCACTGCAAACTATATCAACATGAAAAAGGAAATAGAAACTATCAACATGGGCCAAGAGGAAATGAAGAACACAATTTCTGAACTGAAGAACACAGTGGAAGGAATGAAAAGCAGAACTGACAAAGCAGAAGATCGGATTAGCAAGTTGGAGGACCAAGTAGAAAAAAACACCCAGAAAGAACAAGAAAAGGAAAAGAGGCTCAGAAAGAATGAAGAGGGATTAAGAGAAATGCAAGACAATATGAAACATAATACTATCTGTATAATAGGTATACCAGAAGGAGAAGAAGAAGAGCAAGGGACAGCAAACCTATTTGAAAAAGTAATGATGGAAAACTTCCCTAACTTGATGAGAGAAAAAGTCACACAAATCAAGGAAACACAGAGAGTCCCAATCAAGAGGAACCCGAAGAGGCCCACTTCAAAATGTATTGTAATTAAAATGGCAAAATTCAAAGACAAAGAGAGAATCTTAAAGGCAGCATGGGAGAAACAGGAAGTAACATACAAGGGAGCCCCAATTAGGTTAGCAGCTGACTTCTCAATGGAAACGCTCCAAGCCAGAAGAGAATGGCAAGAAGTAGTCCAAGTAATGAGAACCAAAGGCCTGCAACCAAGACTACTTTACCAGCAAGGTTTTCAATCAGGATAGAAGGCCAAATAAGGAACTTCCCAGACAAAAGAAGCCTAAAAGAATACACCTCCACCAAACCAGTTCTGCAAGAGATGCTAAAGACTGCTTTAAGGAAAGGAAGGAAGGAAGAGAGAGAGAGAGAAGAACATAGGTATGAAAATGGCAGTGAATCAGTACCTATCAATAATGACTTTAAATGTAAATGGATTAAATGCTCCAATCAAAAGACATAGAATAGCTGAATGGATAAGAAAGCATGACCCACACATCTTCTGCCTACAAGAAACCCACCTCAGGACAAAAGACATACACAGAGCTAGAAACAAATTTTCCAAGCAAATGGACAGGAAAAAAAACAGGGGTAGCAATACACACATGAGACAAAATAGACTTCAAAAGAGGGACATAAAGAGAGACCCAGAAGGTCACTTCATAGTACTCAAGGGAAGAATCCACCAGAAGACATAAACATTGTAAATATATATGCACCCAACATAGGAGCACCTAAATACATAAAGAAAATCTTAGAGGACTTCAAGAAAGACATTGACAGCAACACAATTATAGTAGGGGGTTTTAACACCCCACTGTCAAAAATGGACAGATCTTCCAAAGAAAATATCAACAAAGATATTGTGGCATTGAACAACACTCTAGATGAAATGGACTTAACTGATATATAGAGAGCCCTTCATCCCAAAGAAACTAAATACACATTCTTTTCAAATGCACATGGAACATTTTCAAAGATAGAGCACATGATAGGACACAAAACAAGCCTCAACAAATTCAAGAAAATTGAAATCATACAAAGCATTTTCTCTGACAACAAGGGACTGAAACTAGAAATGAACTGCAAGGGAAAAAAAACAAAAATCCTCAAAATCATGGAGATTGAATAGCATGCTATTAAGCAATGAATGGGGCAAGAATGATATCAGGGAAGAAATCAAAAAGTTTCTGGAAACAAATGAAAATGAACTAAAAAACACCCAAAACTATGGGACACAGCGAAGGCAGTCCTCAGAGGGAAGTTCATAGTGATACAGGCCTACCTAAAAAGATAGAAACATTTCAAAGAAACAACTTAACCCTAAGCCTACAAGAAGTCAAGGAACAACAACAAAGACAACCCAGAGCAAGCTGAAGGAAGGAAATAACCAAGATCAGAGCAGAATTAAATGACATAGAGACTAAAAGCACAATTCTAAGGATCAATGAATTCAGGAGCTGGTTCTTTGAAAAGATAAACAAAATCAACAAGCCTTTAAGCAGGCTCATCAAGAAAAAAAGAAAGAGGACCCAAATAAACACAATCAGAAATGAAAGAGGAGAGATAACAACTGACACCACAGAAATACAAAGGATTGTAAGAAATTACTCTGAAGAACTGTATATCAAGAAATTTGAAAACCTAGGTGAAATGGACAAGTTTCTAGAAAAATGTAATCTCCCAAAACTCACTGAAGAAGCAGAAAGCCTGACCAGACCAATAACAGCAGATGAAATAGAAGCAATAATCAAAAAAACTCCCAACACACAAAAGCCTAGGACTGGATGGTTTCACATGAGAATTTTACAAAGCATTTAAGGAAGAGCTAACCCCTGTCCTTCACAGACTATTTGGAAAAATCTAAAATGATGGAAGACTCCCAGACTCTTTTTATGAAGCCAGCATCATCCTAATCCCAAAACCTGATAAAGACACAGCAAAGAAAGAAAACTTCAGGCCAATATCACTGATGAACATAGACACAGTGATTTAACACAATTAAAATGATTGTGTTTTTCTCAGTTTCTCCCTTTAGTTCTATTAATAGTTGCTTCATATATTTTGATGCTCCCTGACAGGGTGCATAATATTAAGAAGTGTATGTCTTCTTGATATGGTGCCCCTTTTCTTATTATAAAGTGTCTATATTATTGTCTTTATTATACTGAAATCTTTTTCTGCAAGGCATAAGAACAGCTACACCTATTTTTCTGTAGATGCCATTTTCTTGGAGAATTATTTTCCACACTTCTACTTTAAATCTACCTTTGTTTTTGCAGCTTAGATGTGTCTCCTGAAGGCAGCATTGGCTAAGGTTTTTTTATATTCACCCAAGGAGAAGAGGAGAAGAGAGGGAGAAAGAGAGAGAGAGGAGAGAAACATTCGTGTGAGGAACATTGATTGGTTGCTTGCCTCTTGCATACTCACCGATTGGGAGACTGAATGCACAATTCGCAACACAAGCATGTTCCCTGAATGGAAATCAAAACCTGTGACCCTTTGGTCTACAGTTCACCAGGGCATTTAAGTTCTTTTTTCAATATTCAATGTGCTACTCTGACTCTTTATTGGTGAATTCAGTCCATTTATATATATATATATGGTAATTATTGATGTATGAGAATTTTTTATAGCCAATTTATCTTTTGTTTTCTTATACCTCTATCCTTAATTGATTCTTTTCCTTTGTGTTTCTCTCCATTGTTTTGTTTGGTTGTATTTCATAATTCTTTTATATGTTTTCCCTTTTTTAAGTTATATGTCTCAGTTTTAGGTATTTTTATATGGTTTATGAAAAATAAAGTTTCATATATACAGTAGTCCTTTTTATTTTGAATGCATCTGACCTCCATCCTACTTTGCAAATTCAGACCTCTTCCACTTCCTCTTTTGTGTTTGAATTATCATGAATTATCCCAGCTTATGCTGTAAGGTTGTTGCTGACTTACTCATAGTTTTATGACCTTTTGGGTATTTTCTGCAATGGAGGTCTTCTGGTGATAAATTCCCTTAGCTTCTGTATGCCTGGAAAAGTCTATATTTCTGCTTCATATTTAAAGGGTAACTACGCTGGATGTATTGTTCTTGGCTAGTAATTTCTCTCTTTCAGTAGTCTGAATATTTGTTTTCATTCTCTTCTGGCTTGTAGAGTTTCTGCAGAGAAGTCTGATGCTAATATAATGGGCTTTCCTTTATAGGTTACTTTCTTTTTTTTCCTGGATGCCTTAAGAATTTTCTTTGTCATTAATTTTTGATAGTTTTAATACACTGTGCCTTTGAGATGAGCTTTTTAGACTGAGGTAATATACGTGTTCTGTTTGCTTCTTAGATTCAAAGATCTAGCTCTTTCCATAAATTTGGGAAATTCTCATCAATAATTTGTTTGAACAGATTCTCTGATCCCTTCTCCCTCTCTTCTTCTTATGCCATGCCTGTTATTCTTATATTGCTCTTTCTTATGGAGTCAGATAGCTCTTGTAGAGTTACTATATATTTTTAAAGCTCAAGTCTCTCTTTTCCCTCTACATCATTTCTAGATTTCTATCTTTGACATCAATAATTCTTTTTTCCATCTGCTCTGCTCTGTTTCCTATGCTGGCTTGTTTATTTTTATCTCTTTTCTTCAGTTCTTCATTGTCAGAATTTTTGTTTGGTTCTCTTGAAGACTTTCATGTTCTTTTGGCATAGTACTTGTTTTGTTCATTAATTTGTTTTCTGAGAGCAATAAATTGCCTGTCTGTATTTTCTCACATTTTGCTGAGTATTTTCAGAACTGCAATCTTGAATTCTCTGTCATTTATATCACATATTTACATGTGTTTGTTTGATTTCTGGATATTTTTCAATTTTCTTTCTGAGCTGACTTGCTATTTTGGTTATTCATAGTATTTGATGGCTTCCTTCTCTGTCTAGACATTTATGCATGAGTGACAATTTTCTAGGAGATAATATGAAGAGGTATTTTTATTATTTTTCAGTAAGTGGTTCTGAATCTCAGGGGTTTTTTTTAGCTTGGTGAAATCCCAGTGGTGACCCCTTCAGTGTCTCTGGCTGTCATTGGTGTAGCCAGGATGTGTGAGGGTTGTGTAGGCTGTGGGAGATCTGCTGCCTTCTTTATTTTGTCCTTCTGGTAACGGTGACTTTGGATAACCACAAGGTCCCCTCTTTGCTCTGAAATGGAATCAGTCACAGAGTACATCCTTTGCTCTGGGAAAACAATGATTTCGTAATAGCTATTTTCAAGTTTGCAGGTAATGTGCTCTGCAATATGACACAAAAGGTGAAGGAAGACAAGCTCTGGGAGGTTAGAGGCTATGGACAGCAGGTCTCTGTTGCTTTATTTCTTGGTCTGGAATATTGACCACTCAATAGAGGTGGCCATGCCCCTATGCTGCATCCTTGCTTGGGCCTCTGGGCTCATCATGCAGCTCATGCTGCTAACTTCTGTGGGAATATCCACATTTCTTTGCTCCTCCCAGTTGAAGGGAGCACTAGACACAAATCGATTTCTCACTTCTGCAGGATGAGCCCTGCCACAAGCTCCCTTTTGCAGGTCTGTGTTTATCATCTCAGCTTTTCTCTCTACTTGCTTCCCACCACTAAATACTTCAATGATCCGATTTCTTAGGTATGACTGTACATTGAGTAGAAAATCCTTTGTTGAATTTTAGCTTTTCAAACTGTTGAAACTTCAAAGAGACAGACCAAGGGGACCGCTCATGGCACCATCACTCTGACATCATTTTCTTGATGCAATTGTAAATCAAATTGTTCACTTAGTTTCTCCTTTTGATAGTTCATTATTGATGTATGAAATGCCATCAATTTCTGAATGTTAATTTTGTATTTTGCCATATTTGTTTATTATACATAGTAGCTTTTTAATGGAGTCTTTAGGGTTTTCTGTATACAATACTATGTCATCTGTGAACAGTTTTACTTCTTGATTTCCAATTTAAATGCCTTTTATTTCTTTTTGTCTGATTGCTATGGCTAGGACTTCCAGGACTCTGTTGAATAAGAGAGGTGAACGTGCACATTCCTCCTGTCTTCCTCCTGATCTCAAGGGAAAGAGTTTTAGTTTTTGTCTATTGAGTATAATGTTGGTTGTAAGTTTGTCATATATGACCTTTATTACACTGAGGTATGTTCCCTCTATTCTCACTTTGCTGAGAGTTTTATCATAAATGGGTGTTAGATTTTATTAAATGCTTTTCTGCATCTATTGATATGATCATATCATTTTTATCCTTCATTTCCTTTATATGGTGTATCATATTTATAGATTTGTGGATATTGTACCAATGTTGCATCCCCAAAATAAGTCCCACTTGATCATAGTGTATTGAATATTTAATGTATTGCTGAATCTGGTTTGTATAGGAGACTGTTCTGCATGGCAGGGGCCCAGACAGGACCCATGCCCACAGATAGGTTCTCCCGTGAGGAATCAGGCCTGCATTGTATTTAGACCACTATGAGACTTGCTTTTGCTAAAACTCCCTCACCCTGGATTGAGACAGCAAGTACTTACTGTGACTTCCTAAAATCAATGCTAAACCTTCCAAGAATGAATGTAACCAGTTCAGCCACTTTTCCCTTTTCATTTGCAAATATCCTTCTTCTGTGGTATGATTAGCAGCTGAATAAGGATTTAAAGGTGCAGGTAGAGAAAAGGCAAAATCGAGATGGGTTTTGTAATCGCTGTGCTTATGGTGGGAGGAATTTCAGAAAAAGTTTCTTTTATTTGTTAAAAAATCTCTAAAGTTTTCTGCAAACCCTCAACAATAGGGAGTGGACTCTCTAAGGAACAAGAGCAATGTTTTAAGCTAGTTTAGCAGCATTTTGGGGCTGCTGAATGTCTCTCTGATAAGGGATCTTTAGACTTATTTAGGAAAAAGTTGGGCAGAAGTTGAAATAACACCAGGTGGTATGAGATAAAACTCTAGGTCAGTGTCTCACTCTCTCCTTTACAGGATTTAGTTTGAAAATACTGGTTTGCTTGAGTTTTGTTTTTGTTTCTGTTTTTGTTTTGAAAGGAACAGCTCAGTCTCAAAATTTTTTGCTAAACCTATGGTAAATAGAATAAGATCTCTAATGTTGTTACATCATAAGGATTCTACCCAGAAAGAATTTAAATTGATTGTCTAAAGAAGGAAAAAGAGCTCACTTCCCTCAGACAGTAAAGAGTGCAGGAAGAAAATAATGAGAAAATGTGTCTTTTAACCACTCTGAATCTTCCCTTCTGAAGGCCCAGGGACTGCTTTGTTCCTCGGAACAAGCTGTGCCAAGATTAGTATCCTTCCTCCCTGTTCTCCAGCCTCCCTAAAGTTGTCAAGGGCACTAGATGATGAGACAGCTCACCTTTGAGCACACTCAAGGAATGCAGTAATCAATAAGAATTAACAAAAAAAAGTGAATGTATTTGCCAATGGAGAAAAAACTGTTTCTAAAAGTTGTAAATGTGTTCATAAATTTGTCAATGTAAAGCATGCTATAAGTAGGATAGGGGGTGTGACATGTTAAAGAAATATTAAGAATCCTCCTTATTTATGCCAGAGCCGTGACCCTTTATTGTAAAACTGAAATACAGGTGTACTGTCTCCCAGGGAGAACTAGCCCTTTTCCACGGAGGACTAAGTACCATTTTTTAACTCAGTACTTGTAAACACTGATTATTTCCTTGGGGAAGAACTGGCTATTCTCCTGGAGGAAATGGTTAGTCAATCCAGTCACAAAAGGCCCTTGGAATATAACTAGTATTGTCTAAAACATACTTTTTTCAGAGCATCCCCCCATCTTTCCCACTTTCCCTGAAAACTCTGAACCTAGGAGCTACCAGGTCCTGAGAACAACAGGGCAATTAACTTGCTGCTTAAAGTCACTGCAGCTTTCAGGAATACCAGGGGGCCTGTCCTTCCAAGCTAAGCAAATTATTAAAGAATATCCTGATTGCCAAGCCCTTAGCAAGGCATCCCCATCTATAGGAGTTAATCCTCAAGGACTAGGTTCTCAAATAATTTGGCAAACAGATGTCACTCATTATGTTCCCTTTGGAAAATTCAAATAAGTTCATATTTCTATTGATACTTACTCTGGTGCCCTACATACATTTGCCTTAACAGGAGAATCTGCTAAAATATACAAGCCCATTGACTTGAGGCCTTTAGTCATTTAGGATGGCCTCAGCAAATTAAAACTGATAATGGCCCTGGATACCTTGTACATTCTACTCAGGTCTTCCTTCAGTGCTGGAATATCCAACATAAAACAGGAATACCTTACAATCCAACAGGTCAGGCAATTGTAGAACAGGCTCATCATACTTTTAAAAATCTTCTTAAAAAAACATAAAGTGGGAGTCATGAGTCCTTCCCCCCAAAATTTGATTATGTTAGCCATGTTTACATATAATTTTCTAAATTGTGATGAATCACTCTGTACCCCAATTAAGAAACACTTTCAGAAGAAAGAGCCAAAAAGTCATCTTATCCTCAGGTTTTATATAGAGATTCACTGGGAGATGGCTCTTGGCAAGGCCCTGTAGATCTCTTAACTTGGGGAAGAGGGTGTGCTTGTGTTTCCATCCCTACAGGTCCTGTCTGGCTGCCAGCCAAAAGAGTAAAACCTTATCATGAGTGGGATAGATGCCAAGCTCCGCTACCTGGAGCTGAGAACCAATCGACTGACAGACCAGATGGCCTAGCTTACCCTGAACAACTAGAAGGAAAACAGACACCCACACCATCACTCATGGGCCTGGTTCCACCAACGGAGGAGGATGAGGCCTAACCCAATGTCAGGGGCTAAGGCTCAAACACCTCCTGTAGAGGACAACAACCCCCCAGTGCCCCATAATGTTCTCTTTAGGCATGTCCCCACCACATGGGAAGACATCAAGGCTCTTAATGCTCAAGCAAAGGGCTTAGTAAACAAAAAGTGATCCAGACCCTCCACAATAATCTACAATGTCTGAACCCTAAACACTGGTTCAATGGACTGAAGTTATGAATTTGGGTCATGGCAACCCTTGGATGCCTCCTCGTCTTAATCCTTATTTGTGCTTTATGATATACATAGATGTTGTTTTCTTAAGATTGTGTTTGGGAACAGCAAATAGTAGGTTTCACAGGCTTAACAGCTACAATTGCATTTACAAATGAAAAAGCGGGGAGTTTAGATGTTGGGAACACCCTGCTTGGTTTCAGAAGCTATAATCCCCTATGGCTAAGGCTGAGTGAGAGACCTTAGGACCATAAATCACTGAGGAGACAAATCTTATCTCCCTGGTAGCTGCTCCTTTTACTTCACCCTGCCTAGCCCCCAGTGTTTGATTGGTTAGCCAATGACGGGTAAGATTCCTCAAGGGAGGGATGACCTAATATAGGCACCATCATGAGGAGGCCCTCAGGGGAGGACTTGGGGGGCTATGGAGAAAGAGGGTGATGGACCCTTGCCCCTCAGGTTTGACATAGCCTGAGTCCTCATTCTGTCTGCAAGAAGTCTCCTAATCTCTTGGCTGCCTTACTTCCCTGCTTGACCTATGCCTGAAACAATGCCAGAGGCAGGTTCAGCCCTGGGCTGGAAAGGGTGGGTTTCCCAGGATGATCAGGCCTGAGAAAGAATGCATAAAATCCTGTGAAACCTACTTTACTAATACCCTCAATTTAAATGATAAGGTTCCAAATCTGAAATGAGTTTGTTCCCCAAAGTTTTATGGCCCTTTAGCTATCTGACCCTGACTCAAAATAGGCCCTCAGAATTCTTTGAATGTTATCTTTTTTATCATTACTGCCTGACAGTGATTGATGGGCTTAATCTGAGAATGTGGATCTTTGGAACCACTGATTGCTTACTGATTATAATAATCTTGTGTACTTTGACTCATTTGCAAATTATTTTCCCAGGGTCATGTGAGAGACCAGCAAGTACCAAGCTCTGTGGGATCTATAGCGGTCCTAACTAAAATCAAGGGGGCAGGGAATATAGACCATTCTGTGTGGCATGAGCACAGACAGGACCCACACCCACAGATAAGTTCTCCCATGGGGAATCAAGCCTGCATTGTACCTAGACTGCTATGAGACTTGCTTTTGCTAAAACTCCCTCACCCTGGATTGAGACAGCAAGTGCTTACTGTGACTTCCTAAAATCCATTCTAAACCTTCCAAGGATGAGTGTAACCAGTTCAACCACTTTTCCCTTTGCATTTGCCAATATCCTTCTTCTGTGATGTGATTAGCAGCACCCTCTCCTTTGTTTTCTGTAAAAGGTAACCACCTAAAGTGAACCTGTGCATAGTAAGTGAGGACCATCATGTAATGTGCCCAGAAAAGAAATAAAGGCCTGTCACAGTGACGGCCGTGGCTTTTTCTCCTCTTGAGAGAAAAGCCATGCTCTCCCTTTTCCTCCACAGGAGTCAGTAGTCTGTGTGAATTTCCCATGCCTCATCCACAATGTGGCAGATCCCACGAGCCAGGGTCCTCATCAGTTTTGCTAATATTTGGCTGAAGATTTTAGTATCTATGTTTGTCACAAATATTATCTTATAATTTTCTTTCTTTGTTGTCTTTAACTGTTTTTGTGATTAGGGCAATGCTGTTCTTGTAAAATGAGATTGGATATTTTCTCTTGAGTGTTTTGGAAAAGCTTGAGAAACGTTCATGTTATTTCTTTTTTGAAATATGGTAAATTTCAAAATTTACCAAATTCTCCTATGAAGGTAAAATTTTCCTGTGAAGCCATACAGTCCGAGACTTTTGTTTGTTGGGAGTTTTCTTTTATTACTGCTTCAACATTTTACTAGTTGTAACTTACCTGTTCAGATTTTTTTATTATTCTTGACTTGGTTTGGGAAGATTGTATGTTTCTAGGAATTTGCTGATTTCTTCTAGACTGTCCAATTATAGGCATATATTTTTTGTAACATTTTCTTATAATCCTTTACATGTCTTTGATGTTAGTTATTAATTCACCTTTTTTTCTGTCTGTTCTTATTTATTTGTTTTTCTTTTTTAAATTTATTTTAACTGTTGTTCTTGTACAGTTTTCTGTCTTTTGCTCCCATTCCAGCCCACCGCCCCAGCCCTCCCCACCTCACTCCCATTTCCACCCCCGCTAGTTTTTGTCCATGTGTCCTTTATACTTGTTGCTCCAAACCCTTCCCCTTTCCCCCTGAAATTCCCTCCCCTCTCCCCTCTGGTGACTATCAACCCCTTCTCAATTTCAGTGTCTTTGGTTATACTATGCTTGTTTTTTTTTTTTTTTTAATTAGGTTCCTGTTAAAGGTGAGATCATATGGTATTTGTCTTTCACTGCCTGGCTTATTTCACTTAGCATGATGCTCTTCAGTTCCATCCATGCTGTCCCAAAGGGTAGGAGCTCCTTCTTTCTTTCTGCTGCATAGAATTCCACTGTGTAAATGTACCATAGTTTCTTGATCCATTCATTTTCTGATGGGCACCTAGGTTGCTTCCAACACTTGCTATTGTAAATTGTGCTGCTATGAACATTGGGGTGCATGGATTCTTTTGGATTGGTGTTTCAGGGTTCTTAGGATATAATCCTAGCAGTGGAATTACTGGGTCAAAAGGTAGATCCATTTTTAATTTTCTTAGAAAATTCCATACTGCTTTCCATAGTGGTTGTACCCGTCTGCAGTCCCACCAAGAGTGCACTAGGATTCCCTTTTCTCCACAACCTCTCCAACACTTGTTTGTTGCTTTATTTATGATGGCCATTCTGACTGGTGTGAAGTGGTATCACATTGTGGTTTTAATTTGCATCTCTCTGATAGCTAGCGAAATCGAGCATCTTTTCATTTGTCTCTGGATCCTCTGTATGTCCTCCTTGGAGAAGTGTCTGCTCAAGTCCTTTGCCCATTTTTTAATTAGGTTGCTTGTCTTCTTAGAGTGGAGCCATGTAAGTTCTTTATATATTTTGGAGATCAAACCCTTGTCTGAGGTATCATTGGCAAATATATTTTCCCATACAGTTGGTTCTCTTTTTATTTTAATACTGTTTTCCTTAGCTGTGCAGAAGCTTTTTATTTTGATGAGATCCCATTTATTTATTCTTTCCTTTATGTCCCTTGCTTTAGGGGACATATCAGTAAAAATGTTACTGCATGAAATATGTGAGATTTTCCTGCCTATGTTCTCCTCTAGGACTTTAATGGTGTTACGGCTGATATTTAAATCTTTTATCCACCTTGAGTTTATTTTTGTATATGGTGTAAGTTGGTGCTCGAGGTTCATTTTTTTGCACATAGCTGTCCAGTTCTCCCAACACCACTTGTTGAAGAGGCTATTTTTACTCCATTTTATGTTGCTGCCTCCTTTGTCAAATATTAATTGACCATAGAGACTTGGGTTTATTTCTGGGCTCTCTATTCTATTCCACTGGTCCATGTTCCTGTTTTTGTGCCAGTACCAGGCTGTTTTGATTACAGTGGCCATCTAATACAGTTTGGTGTCAGGTATTGTGATTCCTCCTACTTTGCTCTTCTTTCTCAAAATTGCTGCAGCTATTCAGGGTCGTTTATGATTCCATATAAATTTTTGAAGTGTTTGTTCTATATCTGTGAAATATGCCATTGGTACTTTCATAGGGATTGCATTGAATCTGTAAATTGCTTTGGGTAGTATGGACATTTTAATGATGTTAATTCTTCCGATCCATGAACGCAGTATACGTTTCCATTTGTTTGTGTCTTCCTTGATTTCTTTCTTCAGTGTTGTGTAGTTTTCTGAGTATAGATCTTTTACTTCCTTGGTTAGGTTTATTCCTAGGTATTTTATTTTTCTTTTTACTATATCAAATGGGATTTTTTCTTTGACTTCTGCTTCTGCTGTTTCATTGTTGGTATATAGAAATGCCTTTTATTTCTGGATATTGACTTCGTATCCTGCTGTTTGGCCAAATTCATTTATTAAGTTGAGCAGCTTTTTGGCCGAGTCTATAGGATTTTCTATGTACACTATCATGTCATCTGCAAACAATGATAGCTTTGTTTCCTCCTTTCCAATTTGGATGCCTTTTATTTCCTTTTCTTGTCTAATTGCTATGGCCAATACTTCCAATACTATATTGAATAGAAGTGGTAAAAGTGGACAACCTTGTCTTGTTCCTGATCTTAGTGGAAAAGATTTTAGTTTTTGCCCATTGAGTATGATGTTGGCTGTAGGTCTCTCATATATGGCCTTGATTATATTGAGGAATGCTCTCTCTATTCCCACTTTGCTGAGTGTTTTTATCATAAATGGGTGCTGTACCTTATCAAATGCTTTTTCTTCATCTATTGATATGATCATGTGATTTTTGTCTTTGCTTTTGTTTATGTGATGTATTATATGTACTGATTTGGGAATATTGAACCATCCTTGCATCCCTGGGATGAATCCCACTTAGTCATAGTGTATGATCTTTTTAATGTATTGTTGGATGTGGTTTGCCAATATTTTGTTGAGAATTTTAGCATCTATGTTCATCAGCAATATTGGCCTAAAGTTTTCTTTCTTTGTTGTGTCTTTATGTGGTTTGGGATTAGGATGATGCTGGCTTCATAAAAAACGTCTGGAAGTCCTCCATCTTCTTGGATTTTTTTGAATAGTCTATGAATGATAGGTGTTAGCTCTTCCTTAAATGCTTTGTAAAATTCTCATGTGAAACCATCCAGTCCTAGGTTTTTGTGTGTTGGGAGTTTTTTGATTATTGCTTCTATTTCATCTGCTGTTATTGGTCTGTTCAGGCTTTCTGCTTCTTCTTCAGTGAGTTTTGGGAGATTACATTTTTCTAGAAACTTGTCCATTTCACCTAGGTTTTCAAATTTCTTGATATACAGTTCTTCAGAGTAATTTCTTACAATCCATTGTATTTCTGTGGTGTCAGTTATTATCTCTCCTCTTTCATTTCTGATTGTGTTTATTTGGGTCCTCTCTCTTTTTTTCTTGATGAGCCTGCTTAAAGGCTTGTCAATTTTGTTTATCTTTTCAAAGAACCAGCTCCTGGATTCATTGATCCTTAGAATTGTGCTTTTAGTCTCTATGTCATTTAATTGTGCTCTGATCTTGGTTATTTCCTTCCTTCTACTTGCTCTGGGTTGTCTTTGTTGTTGTTCCTTGACTTCTTGTAGGCTTAGGGTTAAGTTGTTTCTTTGAAATGTTTCTATCTTTTTAGGTAGGCCTGTATCGCTATGAACTTCCCTCTTAGGACTGCCTTTGCTGTGTCCCATAAGTTTTGGGGTTTTTTTAGTTCATTTTCATTTGTTTCCAGAAACTTTTTGATTTCTTCCCTAATATCATTCTTGCCCCATTCATTGCTTAATAGCATGCTATTCAATCTCCATGATTTTGAGGATTTTTGGTTTTTTCCCTTGCAGTTCATTTCTAGTTTCAGTCCCTTGTGGTCAGAGAAAATGCTTTGTATGATTTCAATTTTCTTGAATTTGTTGAGGCTTGTTTTGTGTCCTATCCTGTGCTCTATCTTTGAAAATGTTCCATGTGCATTTGAAAAGAATGTGTATTTAGTTTCTTTGGGATGAAGGGCTCTCTATATATCAGTTAAGTCCATTTCATCTAGAGTGTTGTTCAATGCCACAATATCTTTGTTGATATTTTCTTTGGAAGATCTGTCCATTTTTGACAGTGGGGTGTTAAAACCCCCTACTATAATTGTGTTGCTGTCAATGTCTTTCTTGAAGTCCTCTAAGATTTTCTTTATGTATTTAGGTGCTCCTATGTTGGGTGCATATATATTTACAATGTTTATGTCTTCTGGTGGATTCTTCCCTTGAGTATTATGAAGTGACCTTCTGGGTCTCTCTTTATGGCCCTGTTTTGAAGTCTATTTTGTCTGATGTGTGTATTGCTACCCCCACTTTTTTTTCCTGTCCATTTGCTTGGAAAATTTGTTTCTAGCTCTGTGTATGTCTTTTGTCCTGAGGTAGGTTTCTTGTAGGCAGCAGATGTGTTGGTCATGCTTTCTTATCCATTCAGCTATTCTATGTCTTTTGATTGGAGCATTTAATCCATTTACATTTAAAGTCATTATTGATAGGTACTGATTCATTGCCATTTTCGTACCTATGTTTCTCTCTCTCTCTCTCTCTCTCTCTCTCTGTCTCTCTCTCTCTCCCTCCCTCCCTCCCTCCCTTCCTCTCCCTTCCTTTCCTTAAAGCAGTCCTTTTAGCATCTGTTGCAGAACTGGTTTGGTGGAGGTGTATTCTTTTAGACTTCTTTTGTCTGGGAAGTTCCTTATTTGGCCTTCTATCCTGATTGAAAGCCTTGCTGGTAAAGTAGTCTTGGTTGCAGGCCTTTGGTTCTCATTACTTGGGATACTTCTCGCCATTCTCTTCTGGCTTGGAGCGTTTGCATTGAGAAGTCAGCTGCTAACCTAATTGGGGCTCCCTTGTATGTTACTTCCTGTTTCTCCCATGCTGCCTTTAAGATTCTCTCTTTGTCTTTGAATTTTGCCATTTTAATTACAATACATTTTGAAGTGGGCCTCTTTGGGTTACTCTTGATTGGGACTCTCTGTGTTTCCTGGAGTTGTGTGACTTTTTCTCTCATCAAATTAGGGAAGTTTTCCATCATTACTTTTTCAAATAGGTTTGCTGTCCCTTGCTCTTCTTCTTCTCCTTCTGGTATCCCTATTATACAGATAGTATTACGTTTCATATTGTCTTGCATTTCTCTTAATCCCTCTTCATTCTTTCTGAGCCTCTTTTCCTTTTCTTGTTCTTTCTGGGTGTTTTTTTCTACTTGGTCCTCCAACTTGCTAATCCGATCTTCTGCTTTGTCAGTTGTGCTTTTCATTCCTTCCACTGTGTTCTTCAGTTCAGAAATTGTATTCTTCATTTCCTCTTGGCCCTTGTTGATAGTTTCTATTTCCTTTTTCATGTTGATATAGTTTGCAGTGAGTTCATTGTAGCTTCCCTGTAGTTTCTGGTAGCTCATTGAGAGCCCTTGGAGCTTCCTGACAACCATTGTTTTGAACTCAAAATCTGACAGTTGAGTTGCCTCTCTTTCATTTAGCATTCTTTCTTGGGCTTCCTCCTTTCCTTTCATTTGGAGATTATTTTTTTGTCTTCCCATTGTTTTTGAGGCTCTTCTTATTAGCCTTAGCTTCTTAAATCACTCTGTTCTGGCTCCCTGGGTTTATGGTATGAACTTCTGTGGGTGAATACCTGTGAGATTCAGTGGTGCTGTCTCCTTCAGGTATCATGGTGTTCACAGGTTCCACTGTCTTATCTGTTGAAATGCCCCATCCTTGGGACCAACTCTGGTTTTTTCACAGTTCCAGGGTTGGGTTTTTTTGTTTGTTTGTTTTGTTTTTGTCTCACTCGTGGGTATTTAAAAAGAGAAAAGAGGAAAAAAATGGAAAGAGAAGAAAGAAAAGAAAAGAAAGGAGGAAGGAAGCAGAGATAAAATTGGAAAGAAAGGAAGAAGGAATAAGAAGAAAGAAGTAACAAGAAGCAAAGGGCAATGAGGGGTAAAAAAGATAAAAATAATAGAAAAAAAATTAAAATTTAAAAAAAGAAAAAAGAAAAAAAAGCAACAAGAAAAAAGAAAAATAAATAAAAAATACCCATCAACTCTTGCTGTTTTCAGTCTTGTCGAGTTGGTGTTTCTGGTCTTGCTGTCCACAATGGCCTAGGGGTGACAGTATTGCTTTTCTCCCTATTCAGCACTCAGTTATCTTTGCGCTACTGTCCTCAGAGCTAGCCCTGGGCCTCTCCACCCAGGGCCTCAGGCGTACATTCTGAGGAAGTGTTTGCCTACCCCAGTTGCACGGGGGTGCCTATGATCTCACAGCCACCTGCAGTCACACACGGGCACCAATCCTTGCGCAATCATCCCTGATGGCGGGCTCGGACAGTCATACAAGCTCAGGCGTGCAGCCGTCCCGCGGGCACCATGCTCCGATGGTCCTGTGAGCTCAGGCCTGCGGCTGTTCCAATGGCGCCGGGATCCAAATGTCCTGGGAGCTCAGGCGTGTAGCTGTCTCAGTGGTGCCAGCCGCCAACAATCAGGCAAGCTCCAGCATGCAGTCCTCCCTGGGATATGTATGGGTGTTCATACCCCCAGCTTGTCTGCCACTCCTCTCTGTGAGACCCTAACTCCTCTCTGTGAGATTTCAAGCAACTGGGTTTATCCCAGTACAGCTAAAACTTTGTTTGGCTAGAGAGGGAGTGGTTGACCCAGCTCCCTCCCTAATCTTGTGGTGAGCCTGGCGACTGCCAGCCCGGGACCTCAGTCCTCGCCCTGGTGTCCGTGCTGCCCCTTGGGCTCTTATTGTTCTGAAGTACTCTCCTTACCTTCTGGTTTTTCAATGTCCACTACAATTTTTGATCTCCTGTTTTCAAATATGCTGTGTTTCTGATGGCTGTTTGCTCTGTTCTGACGTAAATTGGCCAGGATTTTATCCCATGTGTAGGGGGAAGTGAAATGTGCTCCTTCCTACTGCGCCGCCATCTTCTGGGTCTGCCTGTTTTTTTTTTCTTGATGAGTCTGGCTAAGGTTTGTCAATCTTGTTTATCCTTTCAAATAACAAGCTTTTGGTTTTATTGATATTTTGAATTATTTTATAAACTCTATTTTGTTTATTTCTGCTTTCATCTTTATTATTTTCTTTATTCTACTCAATTTGGCTTTTTTAAAAATTCCTTTAAGTGTAAAGTTAAATAGTTTACTTGAGATTATTTTTTTTCCTGGGGTAGGCCCATAACAGTCTGACTTTCTTAATAGTGTATTTGTAGTATTCCATTGATTTTGGGTTGTTGCATTCTCATTTTCATTTGATTTAGGGTAATTTTGATATCTTCTTTGATGTCATTAACCATTCATTGTTTAGTAATGTTATTTATTCTCCATGAGTTTGTGTGTTTTCAATTTTTTTCTTGTGGTTGATGTATAGTTTTATACCATTATGGTCAGAGAAGATGTCAATTTTCTTAAATTTATTAAGACTTATTTTGTGTCCTAACATGTGGCTTTTCCTAGAATATGTCCTGTGCACACTTGAAAAGAATGTGTATTCTGCTACCTTGAGGTGAAATACTCTGGAGATATCAATTAACTCTATCTGATGTGATCTGATCTGATCTGTCATTTAAAGCCAGCATTTTCTTTTTGAATTTTTCTTCCTGAAACAGCTACCCATAGGTATCAATGGTGTGTTTAAATCCTTTATTATAACTGTATTACTGTCCATCTCCACTTTTATGGTAATTAAGATTTACTCCTATGTTGTGTGCATAAATATTTACCAGAGATATCCTATTGTTAGATTGCTACTTTTTTGTCTCATACTATAACAACTGTCTTAAAAATTGTTGTTCAAGTACAGTTGTCTCCATTTTCCCCTCTCAACTACTCCCTGCCCGCCCAGTCTCAGCTCCCATCCTCCATCCTCCCATCCGTTGGCTTTGTCCATGTGTCCCTTATATATATCCCTTGAAAACCATTCCCCTTTTTGTGCTCTGTCATCCCCCTGCTCCATCCCCTCTGGTTACTATAAGTTTGTTTTCTTTTTCTTATTGTTGTTCAAGTACAGTTGTCTCAATTTTCTTGCCATCACTCCCACTCACTCCAGCCACCCCATTTCCCACCCTTGATCCTATCCCTCTTCGTTTTTGTCCATGTGCATTTTATACATGTTCCTTGAAGGCCCTTCCCCATTTCCACCCTGATATCCCCATCACCCACCCCTCTGGATTTTGTCAGTTTTTTTTGTTTTGGTGGGGGGGTAGTGATACCTTTGATTTGTATCACACTTTTATGCTTGTTTTTTGAGTCATATCCTTTTATTTTTTACAATACTTACATGTTGAGATTTACTTATTTTTCTTTTTTAAAAAGACTTTTGAATTTTATTGTTGTTCAAGTACATTTTTCTGACTCACCCCCCACCCCTTTCCACCACTCCAGCCACCCTCACCTCCCTGCCTGGCTTATTTCATTTAGTATAATGCTCTCCAGTTCTATACATGCTGTGAAAAAGGGTAGGAGCTCCTTCTTTCTTTCTGCTGCATAGAATTCCATTGTGTAAATGTACTATAGTTTTGTGATCCACTCTTTTATGAATGGGCACTTAGGTTGCTTCCAAACCTCAGGTATTGTAAATTGGTGCTGTATGAACATTGGGGTTTACAGATTCTTTTAAATTGGTATTTCAGAATTCTTAGGGTATAATACCAACATTGAATTGCTGGGTCAAAAGGCAGTTCCATTTTTAGTTTTCTAAGAAAATTCCATACTGTTTTCCACAGTGGCTGCACCAGTCTGCATTCCCACCAACAGTTCACCAGGGTACCCTTCTCCACATCTTCTCCAAAACTTGTTGTTTGTTGATTTGTTTATGATGGCCGTTCTGATGGGTGTGAAGTGGTATCTCATTGTGGTTTTAATCTCCGTCTCTCTGATGGCCAGTGATGCTGAGCATCTTTTCATATATCTCTGGACTCTCTGTATGTCCACCTTGGAGAAGTGTCTGTTCAAGTCCTTTGCCCATTCTTTAATTGGGTTTTTTGTCTTCCTAAATTGGAATCATGTGAGTTCATTATATATTTTGGAGATCAAGCCCTTGTCTGAGGTATCATTGGCAAGTATGTTTTCCCATATGGTTGGTTCTCTTTTTATTTTAATACTGTTTTCTTTAGCTGTCCAGAAGCTTTTTATTTTGATGAGATCCCATTTGTTTATTCTTTGCTTTATGTCCCTTGCTCTATGGGATGTATCAGTGAAAATATTGCTGTGTGAAATATCTGAGGTTTTCCTACCTAAGTTCTCCTCTAGGACTTTAATGGTGTCATGGCTTATATTTAAATCTTTTATACACATTGAATTTATTTTTGTGTTAGGTGTAAGCTGGTGTTCAAGTTTCATTTTTTTGCATGTATCTGTCCAGCTCTCCCAACACCATTTCTTGAAGAGGCTACTTTTTACTCCATTTTATGCTGCTGTCCCCTTGTTAAAAATTAAATGACTGTAGAGACTTGGGTTTATTTCTGGGCTCTCTATTCTGATCCATTGGTCTATCTGTCTGTTTTTATGCCAGTACCAGGTTGTTTTGATTACAGTGGTCTTGTAGTACAGTTTGGTATCAGGTATTGTGATCCCTCCTACTTTGCTCTTCTTTCTCAAAATTGCAGCAGCACTAGGGGTCATTTATGGTTCCATATAAATTTTTGAAGTGTTTGTTCTATATCTGTGAAATATGCCATTGGTACTTTAATAGGTACCGATACATTGAATCTATAAATTGCTTTGGGTAATATGGACATTTTGATGATGTTAATTCTTCCAATCCGTGAACATGGTATATGTTTCCATTTGTTTGTGTGTTTCTTAATTTCTTTCTTCAGTGTTGAGTAGTCTTCTGAGTACAGGTCTTTTACCTCCTGGGTTAGGTTTATTCCTAGGTATTTTATTTTTCTTGTTGCTATATCAAATGTTTTTTCCCCTGATTTCTGCTTCTGATGTTTCATTGCTCATATACAAAAGTGCTTTTGATTTCTGAATATAAACCTTGTATCCCACTGTTTTGCCAAATTTATTCATTAGGTCAAGCAGTTTTTTGGCAGTCTATAGGACATTCTGTATACACTATCATGTCATCTGCAAACAATGACAGTTTTGTATCCTCCTTTCCAATTGGATACCTTTTATTTTCTTGTCTTGTCTGATTGCTTGGTTAAAACTTCCAATACTATGTTGAATAGAAGTGGTGAAAGTGGATAACCTTGTCTTGTTCCTGATCTTAGTGGAAAAGATTTTAGTTTTTGCCCATTGTATGATGTTGGCTGTAGGTCTCTCATAGATGGCCTTTATGATGTTGAGGTATCCTCCCTCTGTTGCCACTCTGCTGAGTGTTTTAATCATAAATGGGTGCTGTGTCTTATCAAATGCTTTTCCCTCATCTATTAATAAGATCATGTGATTTTTTGTTTTTGCTTTTGTTTATGTGATGTATTACATTTACTGATTTGTGAATCTTGTACCATCCTTGCATCCCTGGGATGAATCCCACTTGGTCATGGTGTATGATCTTTTAAATGTATTGCTGGATGCAGTTTGCCAATATTTTGTGGAGAATTTTAGCGTCTGTTCATGAGTGATATTGGCTTGTTGTTTTTTCTTTGTTATGTCTTTATGTGGTTTTGGGATTAGGATGATGCTGGTTTCATAAAAAGAGTTTAGGAGTCTTCCATCATTTTGGATTTTTTGAATAGTCTTTGAAGGATTGGTTGGTTCTTCCTTAAATGATTTGTAGAATTCTCCTTTGAAACCATCTGGTCCAGGGCTTTTGTGTGTCAGGAGTTTTTTTTTTTATTATTGCTTCAATTTCATCTGCTGTTTTTGGTCTGTTCAAACTTTCTGCTTCTTCTTCATTGAGTTTTGGAAGATTATATTTTTCTAGAAACTTGTCCATTTCACCTAGGTTTTCAAATTTCTTGGCATAAAGTTCTTCATAGTAATATATTACAATCCTTTGAATTTCTGTGGTATCAGTTGTAATCTCTCCTCTTTCATTTCTGGTTGTGTTTATTTGGGTCCTCTCTCTTTTTGTCTCAATATGTCTGATTACAGGCCTGTTGATTTTATCTTTTAAATGAACCAGCTCCTGGATTTATTGATCCTTAGAATTGTGCTTTTAGTCTCTATGTCATTTAATTCTTCTCTGATCTTGGTAATTTCCTTCCTTCTACTTTTCTGCACCTCTTTGTTGTTCCCCCAGTTATTGTTGATCAGCTTTAGTTTGTTTATTTGATATGTGTCTAATTTTTTTAGGTGGGCTTGTATTGCTAATGAATTTCCGTCTTAGGAATCCCTTCCCTGTGTCCCATCAGTTTTGAGTCGTTGTGAGTTTATTTTCATTTGTTTCCAGAAACTTTTTGATTTCTTTGTTAATCTCATTTTGACCCATTCCTTTTTTAATTGCATGCTATTCAATCTACATGAGTTTGAGCATTTTTTCCTTGAGGTTGGTTTCCAGTTTCAGTTCCTTGTGGTCAGAGAAAATGCTGAATATGATTTCTCTTTTTCTTGAGTTTTTTTATGGTTTTTTTAATGTCCTATCATGTGGTCTATATTTGAAAATGTTCGATGTGTATTTCAAAAGAATGTACATTTAGTTTCTTTGGGATGAAAGGTTCTATACATATCAGTTAAGTCCATTTCATCTAGGGCATTTTTCAATGCCACAATATCTTTGTTGATATTTTGTTTAGAAGATCTGTCCATTTTTGACAGTGGGGTGTTGAAATCCCCTACTATAATAGTGTTGCTATCAATATCTATGTTGAAGTCCTCCAAGATTTTCTTTTTGTATTTGAGTGCTCCTATGTTGGGTGCATATATATTTACAATGTTTATGTCTTCTGGTGGATTCTTCCCTTGAGTATCATGAAGTGACCATTTGGGTCTCTTTTACAGCCCTCTTTTGAAGTATATTTTGTCTGATATGAGTATTGCTTCCCTGGTGTTTTTGCCCTGTCCTTTTCTTTTTATATTTGTTTCAAGCCCTTCACTTTAAGTCTGTGTAGGTCTTCTTTCTGGTGTGGGTATTTTGTAGGCAACATATGTGTGGGTCATGATTTCTTTTCCATTCAGCTATTCTATATGTTTGACTGGAGCAGATAATCCATTTACATTTAAGGTTATTATTGAGATGTATTTTTTCACTGCCATTTTTTCATACCTGTTTTCCACCCTCTCTCACTCTTTTTTTTTTTCTTTTTCTTAAAGCAGACCCTTTAACATCTGCTGCAGAGCTGTGTTGAAGGAGATGTATTCTTTGAGGCTTCTTTTGTCTGGGAAACTCCTTATTTGACCTTCCATTTTAATTGAGAGACTTGCTGGATAGACTAGTCTTCATTGTAGGTTTCTGGCTTTCACTTCTTGGACTATTCCTTGCCATTCCCTTCTGGCTTGGAGTGTTTCTATTGAGAAGTCAGCTACTAGTCTTATCAGGGCTCCCTTGTATTTACCTCCTGTTTCTCCTTTTGTGCCTTTAAGGTTTTCTCTTTGTCTTGGAATTATGCCATTTTAATTATGATGTGTCTTGAAAGTGGGCATCTTTGGGTTGGTCTTGATTGGGACTTTCTGTGTTTCCTGGATTTATGTGACTTTTTCTCTCATCAAATTAGGGAAGTTTTTCATCATTACTTTTTCAAACAGGTTTTCTATCCCTTCTTCTTCTTCCTCTCCTTCTGGTATCCGTATTATACAGATATTGTTATATTTCATGTTGTCTTGCATTTCCTTAACACCTCTTCATTCTTTCTGAGTCTCTTTTCCTTTTCTTGCTCTTTCTGGATGTGTTTTTTTACCTTGCCCTCCAGCTCACTGATCCAATCCTCTGCTTCATGTAGCCTGCTTTTGATTCCTTCTACTGTGTTCTTCAATTCAGAAATTGCATTCTTCCTTTCCTCTTGTCCCTTGTTAACAATTTCTATTTGTTTTAATGCTGATATAGTTTTCAGTGAGTTCATTGTAGTTTCTCTGTAGTTTTTGTTATATTTCCATGATCCCTCTGAGCTTCATTATAGCCGTTGCTTTGAACTTAATATCTGTAAGCTGACTTGCCTTTATTTCATTTAGCATTCGTTCTGAGGCTTCCTTCTTTCCTTCATTTGGGGTATTTTACTTTGTCTTCCCATTGTTTGTGAGACTCTTCTAGTTAGCGATGAATCTTAAATTGATCTGTTCTGATTCTCTGGGTTTATGCTGTGAACTTCTTTGGTAGGAGACCTGTGGGTGTCAGTGTTGCAGTCTCTTTTATTTCCTGCACTTGCTGCCCTTGGGATGTTGTTTATGTTGTGTCTCTGAATTTGTTTGGATTTTAATTGTTGTTGGGTCTATTTTTGTTGGGTTCTTTCCTTCAGCTGGTTACCTGAGGGTCACTTCACCTACCATGTCTTATATTCTGTTGTGCAGGTGTGGACAGGCTGTGTTAAGCTGGTTCTTCTGTGTGTCCAGGTTTTAAGGCTTCTCTCTCACTATTGTTCAGTTGTTTTTTTCTGGGTAATTTCTCCACCATTTAGTTGTAATTCCAGGTTGGTCCTGGTTGGAGGTTAGTGTAGCTTCCACTCTCTCCTTCACCTTCTTTCATTTTGATGTGCTGGTGGTTCCTTTGTCGGTAGTTCTCTCTTCCAGCAGTTATACTGGTGGTCAGAGCTCCCACAAATTCTCTGTGGAATGTGACTCAGCAAGAGAGTCTCCTTTGGTGATCAGCACTCAGGCACACTCACACAGGGGTCAGGTAGACAGCAGCTGGAACCCATGTAGGGAGAGGGTGGCCTGTCTCTTCACTTCTACAGATCAGGACTTTGGTGAGAACTTTAAAACTCTCTCTTAGTGAGATATCCAGTCAAGATGGTGATGTGGGGAGAAAAATCAAGATAACTGTAATAGCATAATTAATAAATATAATTTAAAATAATGATATACTGTACTTGGCCAACAATAAAAAAAGTAAAAAAAAAAAGTGTAAGTGTACTTTATAAACCAAGTTGGCATTTTATTAAATAGCTTTAATCTTGGGGAGTTTAAGATATTATCTATAGAAAATGCTTTTGAACTTCTACTTTTTTCCCCTATTTTGGTAACAGAAGATGTATTCTTGTAGATTCAAGAAAAGATTATTTTTCAATTTATATATACTTGAAAATAAACCTTTTAGAACATATTTGATTACCATATGTTACATTTTGAAGATTTTTCAGGTTTCTAATTAAAAGCATCAATAATCTATTCTATTAACTAAACTAAAAAAAGTCTCTCTTAGTAACTTTAAGATATACAATACAGCATTGTTAACTATAGTCATAGAAGAGTATATTTTGTTTTGTTGAGAAAGTTACCAAGAGTTACTGTCTCTCTATTTTAGGAACTCACACTGGTGGCAAGCTGATCAGTGGCATTTGAGGGATCGTTAGCTAGTCAGTGTTTGTGGCTGTTGCTTTTGTGGTGCTTTTAAGTCTGGCTGTAAGCATCTGGCAGCATCATCCCAATGTTTTCTGTGTAGTGGTGCCTGGGTATTTATATATTTTTATTATAGCTGTTCTTATATTCATTTGACAAAAAAAATTGTGTGTAGTATCCTTGAGTTTCCCTTCAGGGAAGTAATGGGGGAGTACAAACAATTTTTGTTATATAGAAAAGGAGCTATTGGGTCTGAAAGGTTGTGATGCCTTAGCTTGGAAGAATCTTCTGGAGATGGCCCACCTTCTCTGGGGGCTTGGCCACCTGATTCCTGCACAAGTGGGGAGCTGTTGGCAGGGAAAAAGCTGATTACTGTGATGTAAGAGAACATTGGTGTCTGTCCCCCACTAATCATGCATTCCAGAGTCTCAGCAAAGATCCCAGGGCCCCAATGTGTCTGAGATGTAGTGAGGCTTCTGACAATTCAGTATGAGCTTAGCTAGGAAGAGACATAAATGAATGTGGGACAAAGATGGGCAGGATTTTCATGAAGTCTTTTGGGTGGGTATAGTATATGTACATGCTGTATATACGTATGTCTGGTATGTTTACATAGTATGTAGATGTGTGTAGGTATGTGTGGTGTCTATATGCATATATTATGTATATGTACATGTACAGTTGACCCTTGAACAATACAGGTTTAAACCATGTGGGTCCACATATAGGTGGATTTTTTTCAATAAATACTGTTCGTCCTTCCTATTCATGAGTTTCCCATCTGGACATTTAGCCAACCACAGATTTACAACTGCTAATCAAAAACATGGTTAGCATTCCTAACCCCCATGTTGTTCCAGGGTCAACTGTACATGCATATGTCATATTTAGATTTAGATTATTGTCTAAATAAACAGGAGGCAAAGATCATGATGGTTTAGGTTCAAAAATAATTATTTAGTTAGAGAATGTTTCCCAGGAAACAGTGCAGCAGTCTGTAGTCCCTGAAACAGCCTCTGGGACAGATGAACAATGACCATGAGGCTTAAGACTGGTGGTAGTGGTAGGAGGGCAGGTGGAGTTTTTAGTTCCCTGCTTGGGGTTTCTAGAAGACAGTATTGTCTTAACTTGCCTGAGCCTCAGAAGGGAGCTGAGGAGAGAATTTTGGATTTAATTCCAAAGCCTGTGGGGGTGTCATCAGTATTTTCAGTAGGCAAGTAAGGGGCATATGTTTAAAAAGTACCTTTTCAGGCCCCATTCCAGCCTCACAGAGTCAGAACCTGGGGAAAGGATGTCTATGTATGATAAGTACCCATTCAAGTGATTCCTTTTGTCATGCAGTTGGGGGACACCATGCCTTATAGTGGAGGTTCTGAAATTTGAGTGAGCCTCAGAATCTCCAAGAGGCCTTATTAAAAAATACAGTACTGGGTCTCACCACCAGAGTTTCTGATTCATTCATTTGGAAAGAATAGAGAATTTTTGTGTTTCTAGCAAGTTCACAGTGATGCTGATGTTGTGGATCCTTGAATAACACTCTGGAAGTACTGGCTGAGGTTCTCAGCTTTGGCTGTGAATGGAATCATCTGGGATATTAGAAAACTCCAAAGTCCTGGCTGCACAAGGTCCCAGTACATCAGAATCTCTGGGGGTAGGATCCAGGCATTGTAAACAAACAAACTAACTAACCAACTAAAAATCAAATTAAAAAAAATGTTTTCCAGGTGATTTCAATGTATAGCCAGAAATGAGAATTATTGTCTAAAAGTCTTAACTCCTGAGATAGTTATTAAAAATGCAGTGTTGACTTCTGGCCAAGATGGAGGCATAGGTGGACACACTGTGCCTCCTCTCACAACCAAAATTAAGAACAACAAAGATTTAGAAACAAGAAAACAACCAGAACTGATAGAAAATTGAACTGTACGGAAGTTCAACAACCATTCATCCAGACCGGTAAGAGGGGCAGAGTCGTGGTAGGAAAAAGTGGAGGTGTGAACTGGGCACGCAGGCAGCAGTGGCTGGCAGATCCCAGGCACACAGGTGGCGGCTAGCAGACACCAGGTGCACAGGCGGTGGCTAGCAGACCCTGGGCATGAGCAGCAACTGTGCATACCCAGCACAAGGCAGCTGGCTGACCAGGTGGTCCCACATTCACATGCAGATAATCCAGGGGAAGGGGAAGTGGCAGAAGGGACTGGAATCCTGGAGAGAGCAGAGCAAGCACCATTGTTCCCTCTCGGACCTCACCCCCACATACAGTGTCACTACCCATCAACTGGGCTGCCCTGTCCTGGGGTACACCTAAGGCTCCACCCCTCACTATGTAACAGCCGAGACTAGACAAAAAAAAAAAAATGGAAACAAAAATGGCTCAAACCAGAGAACAAATCAAAGCCCCAGAGCCAATTCATCCAAGCAACGAAGAGATAGCCAACTTATCAGATGTACAGTTCAAAGCACTGGTGATCAGGATGCTCACAGAAATGGTTGATTTTGCTCACAAATTAGATGAAAAAATGAAGGCTACAATAAGTGAAATGAAGAAAAATGCACAGGGAACCAGTAGAGATGGGAGGAAAACTGGGACTCAAATCAATGGAGTGGACCAGAAGGAAGAAAGAAACAACCAAAAAGAAAACAAGGAAGAAACCAGAATTCAAAAAAATGAGGAGAGGCTTAGGAACCTCCAGGACATCTTTAAACATCCCTACATCCAAATTATAGGGGTACCAGAAGGGGAAGAAGAAGAGCAACAAGTGGAAAACTTATTTGAACAAATAATAAAGGAGAACTTCCCCAGTCTGGCAAAGGAAATAGACTTCCAGGAAGTCCAGTAAGCTCAGAGAGTCCCAGAGAAGTTGGACCCAGGGAGAAACACACCAAGGCACATCATAATTACATTACCCAAGATTAAAATGAAGGAGAGAATCCTAGAAGCAACAAGGGATAAGGGGACAGTCACCTACAAAGGAGTTCCCATCAGACTGTCAGCTGATTTCTCAAAAGAGACCTTACAGGCAAGACGGGGCTGGAAAGGAGTATTCCAAGTCATGAAAGTCAAGAACCTACATCCAAGATTGCTCTATCCAGCAAGCTGTCATTTAGAATGGAAGGGAAGATAAAGTGCTTCTCAGATAAGGTAAAGTTAAAGGAGTTCATCATCATCAAGCCCTTATTATATGAAATGTTAAAGGAAATTATCTAAGAAAAAGAAGATAAAATAGGAACAGTAAAAAGACAGCAAACTCACAGGTATTAACAACCATACCTAAAACAAAAGCAAACTAAGCCAACACTAGAACAGGAGCAAAAACACAGAAATGGAGGTCACATGGAGGGTTAGCAACAGGGGAATGGGAGGAGGAGAGAGGAGGAAAAGGTACAGAGAATAAGTAGCATAGACAGTGGGTAGAAAATAGACAGGGGTAGGGCAAGAATAGTGTGGGAAAAGTAGAAGCTAAAGAACTTATGACACATGGACATGAACTAAAGTGGAGGAATGTGGGTGGGAGGGTGTGTGCAGGGTGGAGGGAAATAATGAGGAAAAATGGGACAACTGTAATAGCATAATCAATAAAATATATTTAAAAAAAGAAAATAAAAATGCAGTGTCTTCTGCTCCTTTCCTCAATCAGAAAGATGGGGTGGGAACTGTAAGAGAGGCAGGGGACGTGGGGACTGGTTAAAAGAAGCTAAAGGGATTAGTCAAAGAACACACAGGAAAGACCCACTAACATGGACAATGGTGCAAGGATTGCCTGAGGGATTGGGGGGAGGCTGGGTGGAGGAGGGAAAAAGGGGAAAAAGGCAACTGTAGTAGCATAAACAGTAAAATATTTGGAGACAACTATATTTGAACAACAATAAAAAAAAGAAACATGGAGGCTGGAGATCCCTGCATCTTGGGTGTATTCAGTGGTGCCTGGGGATAAATATATTGAAATCCCTGTTATTTTTATTATAGATGTTCCTTCATTTTTTTTCTTTATATGGCAATCAGGTCATTATGTTGCTCTAACAAAAAGATTATTTATATAATATCCTTGAGTTTCTCTTCAGGAGAATAATGTGGAATTCCAAATATTTTTATTATAGAAAATGAGCTATTGGTTATGAAAGGTTGTGATCCCTTAGCTTGGAAGGATCTCCTGGAGATGGGCCACCTGATCTCTGCATGAGATTGAGACTCATTCTATGGCTACATGGTTGCTGCCTACCTCAAACTTCAGTGGCTGGGGGAAATAATGAAGAAATGACCCAGGTCATCTAGTAATACAACTAATAGTAGCAGCTACCATGCACTGAGCCCCTACTGTAAGGTGGAACATTCAGATATTGCAACTTCTAATTCCCAGTAGAACCATGAAAGAGGTGAAAGTTACTAGCCCCATTTGAAAGTGGAAAAACTGAGTCTTGGAGCAATGAGAAAATTTACTTGAAGCCACTTCATTGGCAAGTGGCAGAGCCAGGATCTGAACATGAGAGTCTTAAGCTTTAAAGCCTGTGTCCTTTGTGCCTGAACATATTGCCTTTGCTTGGGATCTTCTTTGGGCAGGGGTGGGATGTCAAGTGGGGAGACTTTCAGAGGAAATATAAATTATTTTATATTAGCAAATATATAGTCTGGTGCTCAGGCAAAATGTTTGTTGAATGTTTAATTAAACAAGAGCCATGAGCACCAGCCATCTTGCCTCTTCCTTTTGGAATTGGCTCATTGGTATTAATGGGTGAGGTGGGGCTTGTTTTGGCTGTTGTAATTATCTCCCTGACTAGTAAGATTTTTCAGCCCCAGTTGCTCCTGAATGCCATAAAGCATTGCTTAAAGAAGGGTCTACATGATGCTGCTCTGGGTCTCAGGCATTCAATGCAATCTATTCCAGGCTTAGGTTAGTCAGCAGAAATAAAGGATTATTGGCGTATTCAAACCACCAACTTAGTTCAAGAACTTAGCTTTTCTCTGTCTGGCCTTCAACTGCAGAAGCTTACATTTGTGGGGTCTGAAGCAAGGAAGGCATGTGGGAAATGAAGTGGAATTTGGGTTTGTGTCCACATAAGCTTCTCACAATGTGGTCATCAAGGCTTTAGATCAGACAGTCTTGATATCAAATCCCCACTCTGTATCTTTTAAAACATAGGATACAATTCATTTAATATAAAAATTATGATTTTAAACAATTCAGTGTATATTCATAGAGTTGGGCAACCATCATCACTATCTAATTCCAGAATATTTTTATCCCTCCCCAAAACCCTGTCTCCACTTGCAGCCACTCACCATTTATTTCTATTCCACAACCCTTGGCAACCACCAGTCTGCTTTCTGTCTCAAAGGATTTATCTATTCTTGAAATTTCATATCAATGCAACCATACAATGTGAGGCTTCTTTCTCTGAGCACAATATCTTCAAGATGTGTCCATATTGTAGCATGTATCAGTACTCCATCTGTGCGTGGATATACCACATTTTGTTTATCCATTCATCTGTTGATGGACATTTGGGTTTCCCACTTTTTTACTCTTATGATTAGTGCTGCTGTGAACACTCATGTCCAATTTTGTGTAAGCCAATGTCTTCATTTCTGTTGGGTCTATACCTAGGAGTGGAGTTGTTTAACTTTTTGAGAAACTGTCAGGCTGTTGTCCATAGTATCTACTCTGCTTCAATTTGGGGGAAGTGACTTCACCTCTCTGAGCTTTGATCTCTTCCTCTGTTGAATGGTGACCATTAGAGTACCAGCCTCCTGGGCTTGTTGTGCTGGTGGAATAAAATAATGGAGGCAAAGTCCCATAGCAACATCTCTACCATCATGCCAAGCACTTAATAAATGATAGATCTTATTATTATTTATCTACATATTTACTTATTTATGAAAGGAATTCCACCTCAATATATATATAACCCTTGCCAGGAAGAGGAACAATATAAATAGGCTCAGAAAATCAATAGGGATATAAGTGGTGGTAGTTCCTGGAGTTTAAGCATGGGTTTTATTCAAGTTCAGTGATGTAAGCATTTCTGCACTGGAGCTGAGGAGATTCATTCTTAGAATCTGAATAAAATGGACTGTTTCAGGCTCTAACCAGGCACTTGGGATACTTTTAGCTCTCTGGGGTATCACTTCCCACCCCAGTGCCATCATTTCTAGTTTGCCATTGAGGCGGTAATTCAAAGACTGGATAGGTCTGTGGTTGGTGGCATGGGGTGAAGGAGCCAAGAAAGGGGCTGGAAGAAATTCTGGCAAGCCATCTACTGAACTTGGTAATAGTCACAATAGGAACGGCTACCATTTTTTGAGCACTGCTATGTGCTAGGTGATTTGTTCAAAGTTGGGGATAAAACCCTGACTTTGTCTATGTCATAATAGTGTGAATCTTTTTTGGTCAAGGGTGTAATTAATAAGTAATAATGAGTCCTCATATGTGTTAGGTGCTCTACTAACTTTCTGACTTGCACTATCTCATTTAATCCACATAAGAAATCTACAGGTTGTTCCTAATAAATTCCTATTTTATAGGTAAGGAAATGGAGGCTCAGACAAGTTAGAAAGACTTACCCAAGGGATTTCAGTGAGTAAGAAGTGAAGTTGGAATATGAACATGGGTTTGTTTGGCTCCAAGGCTTAGATCAGAGTGGGAAGTAGGCAACTGGGTCTTCTGGTATGAATAGAGCTAACGGGTCCTTCTCCTGGTTCTTTATCCTCTCATGTTCACCATGCTCCACCCACCCTGGCGTCCTTTTGTTCTGAGAATGCACCAACATCCTTATCTTCTTGGAGCCTTTGTACTTGCTGTTTGCTCTGCCTTGGAACGTGCTTCCTCTGCTAACTCTTTCACTTAATTAACTCCTATTATTTTCCCAGTCCATAGTATAGGCTGCTCTTTGCCCCTTGATAACAGTTTCTCCTTTTTGGTAACAACTTGAATGACACCTTACACACTACTTTTCCCAGCATGTTTTGCAGCATAGTTTGTTCATGTGAACAATTTCTGGACAAGAAGACAGAAGTGGAATATTCCATGAGACACAGACATCTCCCTAAATGGGTAGGGATGTATATCCTTCTTTCTCTGTCCTTGGCCTGTCCCCTTGTCTATGATACCAACATGGTGGTTGGAACTCTAGCAATCATTTTGGACCATGAGGTGACCTTGAAAATAGAACCCACATGCTAAAGAATATGGAGTAGGAAAATTAAGGCAGGGATCCTGATAACTGGTAGACCTGCCAAATCAATCATGGGCTATTTACCTCTGATTTTGTGTGAGATAAAAAAAGAGAAATAAATGGTCTGTTAAAACTATGAAATTGGATCTCTATTACTGTAGGAGACCATTCTGAGTGGCATGGGCCCAGCTCCCACTCAGAGATGCACAGGACCCACACCCACGTATAGGTTCTCCTATGGGGAATCAGGCCTGCACTGTGCCTGGACTGCTGTGAGACTTGCTTTTGCTAAAACTCCCTCATCCTGAATTGAGACAGCAAGTGCTTACTGTGACTTCCTAAAATCCATGCTAAACCTTGCAAGGACCAGTGTAACCTGTTCAACCACTTTTCCCTTTTCATTTGCCAACATCCTTCTTCTGTGATGTGATTAGCAGCATCCTCTCCTTTGTTTTCTGTAAAAGGTAACCACCTAAATCGAACCTGTGCATAATAAATGAGGACCATAATGTAATGTGCTGAGAAACCCAATAAAGGTTGGTCATGGCAGGGGCCAAGGCTTTTTGATCCCCTTGAGAGAAAAGCCATGCTGTCCCTTTTCCTCCACCGGACTTGGTAGTCCATGTGAATGTCTCATTTCATCCATAACACCGTGGACACTGTGGGCCGATGTCTGCATCATATGACTAGCAACTAAATAAAATTCTTAACTAGTATAATTTCTTAATTTAAATGTCACTTTCTCATAATGGCTTATGTGAAATTCAAAGTAGACACTTTTGTTTTATCTCATAACACCTGGTTCTTTTCCCTCATTGCCCTGATTATGATGAAGAGAAATATATACTGCTTTGTTTAATTTGTCATCTCCACTTGATTATTGGACATACTGTAAGGGTCACTGGGCATGGTTAGATAGGTTGTGCACTGCACAAATCCAGGGGACTTCACATACAATTGTGTATGTGAGTGGCAATTCTTAAATCCTATAGTGCACAACCAGTTTGTATATGGCGGTTCTGTTTACAAAGTCAAGAGGGACCTTGACCACGAGCTTTATCAATGTACTCTGGCACTTAGCATAATGTCTGGACCATAATCAGCTTTCAACAAATATTGATTGCAGGATGCATTGATGAAAATGATGGATGCCCTGAGGTGGGTAATGAGGGCACAGATATGCACAGGACATGGAAATGTTGACAATGAGGTGTAGTCAGTGCTCTAAACCAGAGGAGGACAAAGAATTCTGGGACTCAGAAGGAGGTGGCCTCATTGCTTGGGGGAGCAAGAGGTTCTGTTGATGAAGGAAGCCCTTCTTTTATTTGGCCTCAGTTTTCATTCTGTAAAGTGGGTAAATTGTTGCAGAAAAGTGGTTTTGTTTAACCTTTGTTTTCAAGTTTATTTTACTTTCTATCTTTAAAGAAGCAACACTTGCATAGTAAAAGACTCAATAATATTGGAGATGATTGTGCATGAACAACAACAAATGATGTGAACCACAGCTTGTGGGGTTCATAGTGTTATGGATGAGATGAAACTAATTCACATGGATTACTTAGTCCTGCGGAGGAAAAGGGATGGCACAGCCACTCTCTCAAGCGGAGAGTGCCTTGGAGCACCTTGGCCACTCTCTCAAGAGGAGAGCACCCTGACTCTTACCTTGACAGGCTTTTATTGCTTTTCTGGGCACATTACATGATGGTCCTCATTTACTATGCACAGGTTCACTTTAGGTGGTTACCTTTTACAGAAAACAAAGGAGAGGATGCTGCTAATCACATCACAAAAGAAGGATGTTGGCAAATGAAAAGGGAAAAGTGGTTAAATTGGTTATATTCATCCTTGGATGGTTTAGCAGGGATTTTAGGAAGTCACAGTAAGCACTTGCTGTCTCAATTCAGGGTGAGGGAATTTTAGCAAAAGCAAGTCTCATAGCAGTCTAGCTACAATGCAGGCCTGATTCCCCATGGGAGAACCTATCTGTGGGTGTGGGTCCTGTCTGGGCCCATGCCACACAGAATGGTCTCCTGTAAATAAACAAAATTTTTTTAAAGCAAAAAGAAGGGGGGAAAAGGCATTGGGAAAAAGTAAATTTCCTTTCATTTCTAACTCCCAAGACCTCCCTCTACATACTCACTACAACTGCCCTCCCCCAACAGCAATTTGAACAAATGGCTGTCATTTAAACAGTTTTTTAGATTTAAAGTGGAGAGAGAGAGAAGATGGCGGTGCGGTAAGAGGATGCACATCCCTCTTCCCCCTTCACACAGGTGAAAAACCTGGTCAATTTACAGTGGAGCACAGCAAACAGACACCAGAAACACAGCATATTTGAAAACAGGAGATCAAAATTGCAGTGGACATTGAAAAACCAGATGGTAAGGAGAGCACTCCAGCAGCACGGAGACCAGGGTGGGGGCTGAGATCCTGGGCCAGTGCTGGCCATAAGACTCTAGGGAAGGAGCTGGGTCAACTGCTCCCTGACCAGCCAAACAAGGTCTCTGCAGCACCGGGATAAACCTGGTTGCTTGAAATCTCACAGAGAGGAGTTAAGATCTCATAGCCCTGGGAGGACTGAGCATTGGAGCTCGCACTTCTGTCTACACCCACACGCCATTGGGAACAGCTGTGCAGGAATCCATTGGCACCAGCATGCCACTGGGGGACCCCTGCTACAGTCGCTCAGTCTCATGGGGCCTGTGCATGCCCACCAACAGGGAGCTGAGATATGGTCTCTCGGTGCCCTTGCGCCATCAGGGACATGAGTGGGCTGCTGGGAGATCTTAGACATCGGTGTGCAACCTGCGTGGGGGTTGATTCGTGCTCGCAGGACAGTTGGCACCTGTGCATGGAAGGCTGAAAGATCATTAGCGCTTACTCGCACCCGACCACAGTAGGTGCCTGCCACCTCAAAAGATACACCTGAGGCCCTGTGCAGAGAGGCCCGGGCTAGCTCTGAGGACAGTAGGCCAAAGATAACTGAGTGCTGTACAAGGAGAAAAACAATACAGTCACCCCTCAGCCACTGCAGTCAACAAGGCCAGAAAAACTAGCTTGGCAAGATTGATAACAGCAAGAGTTGGTGGTTTTGGTGGTGTGTGTGTGTGTGTGTGTGTGTGTGTGTGTGTGCATGCACACGCATGTGTTTTTTCTTTTTCTCTTTTTTATTATTATTTTTTCATTATTTTGATCTTTTTTACCCCTCAACTCCTTTTGCTTCTCATTACTTCTTTCTTGTTTTATTCCTTCTTCCTTTCTTTCCAAGCTTACCTCTTCTTCCTTTCTATTTTTTCTTTTATTATTCTGCTTTTCTTTATTTCCTTTTCATTTTTTAATTTCCTTTTCCTTCTTTTCTTTTTTTTCTTTCCCCCTCTTTTCTCTTTTTAAACACCTACGAATGAGACAAACAAAACAAAACAAAACAAAAAAACCCTGGAACTGTGGAAAGACCAGAGTTGGTCCCAAAGAGGAGGCATTTCAACAGCTGAGACACTGGAAGCTGTGAACACCAGGATACCCAAAGGAGACTGCACCACTGAATCTCACAGGCCTTCTACCACAGAAGTTCACACCATAAACCCAGGGAACCAGAACAAATCAATTTAAGAAACTAAGCCTAACAAGAAGAGCCTCACAAACAATGAGAAGACAAAGAAACAATCCCCAAACAAAAGAAAAGGAGGAAGCCCCAGAAAGAATGCTAAATGAAATGGAGGCAACTCAACTATCAGATTTTGAGTTCAAAGCAATGGCTGTCAGGAAGCTCCAAGAGCTCTCAATGAGCTACCAGAAACTACAGGGAAGCTATGATGAACTCACTGCAAACTATATCAACATGAAAAAGGAAAAGAAACTATCAACAACGGCCAAGAGGAAATCAAAAATACAATTTGTAAACTGAAGAACACAGTGGAAGGAATGAAAAGCAGAATTGATGAAGCAGAAGATCGGATTAGCGAGTTGGAGGACCAAGTAGAAAAAACACCCAGAAAGAATAAGAAAAGGAAAAGAGGCTCAGAAAGAATGAAGAGGGATTAAGAGAAATACAAGACAATATAAAACGTAATAATATCCATATAATAGGGATACCAGAGGAAGAAGAAGAAAAGCAAGGGATAGAAAACCTATTTGAAAAAGTAATGTTGGAAAACTTCCCTAATTTGATGAGAGAAAAAGTCACACAAATCCAGGAATCTCAGAGAGTCCCAATCAAGAGGAACCCAAAGAGGCCCACTTCAAGACACATCATAATTAAAATTGCAAAATTCCAAGACAAAGAGAGAATCTTAAAGGTAGCAAGGGAGAAAAAGGAAGTAACATACAAGGGAGCCCCAATTAGGTTAGCAGCTGACTTCTCAATGGAAACACTCCAAGCCAGAAGAGAATGGCAAGAAATATTCCAAGTAATGAGAACCAGTGGCCTGCAACCAAGACTACTTTACCCAGCAAGCCCTTAAATCAAGATAGAAGGCTGAATAAGGAGCTTCTCAGACAAAAGAAGTCTAAAAGGATACACCTCTACCAAACCAGTCCTGCAAGAGATGCTAAAGGGACTGCTTTAAGGAAAGGAAGGAAAAGACAGAGAGAGAAAGAGAAACACAGATATGAAAATGGCAATGAATCAGTACCTATCAATAATAACCTTAAATGTAAATGGATTAAATGCTCCAATCAAAAGACATAGAATAGCTGAATGGATAAGAAAGCATGACCCACACATCTGCTGCCTACAAGGAACCCACTTCAGGACAAAAGACCTACACAGACTCAAAGTGAAGGGCTGGAAACAAATTTTCCAAGCAAATGGACAGGCAAAAAAGCCGGGGTAGCAATACTCATATCAGACAAAATAGACTTCGAAAGATGAGCCATAAAGAGAGACCCAGAAGGTCACTTCATAATACTCAAGGGAAGAATCCAGCAAGAAGACATAAGCATTGTAAATATATATGCACCCAACATAGGAGCACCTAAATACATAAAAAAAAAAATCTTAGAGGACTTCAAGAAAGATATTGACAGCAATACAATTATAGTAGGGGATTTTAACACCCCACTGTCAAAAATGGACAGATCTTCCAAACAAAAAATCAACAAAGATATTGTGGCATTGAACAACATTCTGGATGAAATGGGCTTAACTGATATATATACAGAGCCCTTCATCCCAAAGAAACTAAATACACATTTTTTTTCTAATGCACGTGGAACATTTTCAAAGATAGACCACATGATAGAACACAAAACAAGCCTCAACAAATTCAAGAAAATTGAAATCATACCAAGCATTTTCTCTGACCACAAGGGATTGAGACTAGAAACCAACCCCAAGGGGAAAAACACAAAGTCCTCAAAATCATGGAGATTGAATAGCATGCTATTAAACAATGAGTGGGTCAAGAATGAAATTATGGGGGAATCAAAAATTCTCTGGAAAGAAATGAAAATGAACTCACAATGACCCAAAACTTATGGGACACAGCAAAGGCAGCCCTCAGAGGGAAGTTCATAGTGATACAGGCCTACCTAAAAAAGATAGAAACATCTGAAACAACTTAAGCCTACACATACAAGAACTCGAGGAACAACAACAAAGACAGCCCAGAGCAAGTAGAAGAAAGAAAATAACCAAGAGCAGAGCAGAATTAAATGACATAGAGACTAAAAGCACAATTCTAAGGATCAATGAATCCAGGAGCTGGTTCTGTGAAAAGATAAACAAAATTGACAAGCCTTTAAGCAGGCTCATCAAGAAAAAAAGAAAGAGGACCCAAATAAACACAGTCAGGAGTTTAAGAGGAGAGATAACAACTGACACCACAGAAATAAAAAGGATTGTAAGAAATTAATATGAAGAACTGTACGCTAAGAAATTTGAAAACCTAGGTGAAATAGACAGGTTTCTAGACAAATGTAATCTCCCAAAACTCAATGAAGAAGAAGCAGAAAGCCTGAACAGATCAATAACAGCAGAGGAAATTGAAGCAGTAATAAAAAAAACTCCCAACACACAAAAGCCCAGGACCAGATGGTTTCACAGGAGAATTTTACAAAGCATAAGGGAGAGCTAACCCCTATCCTTCACAAACTTTTCAAAAAAATCCAAAATGATGGAAGATTCCCAAACTCTTTTTATGAAGCCAGCATCATTCTAATCCCCAAACCAGATAAAGACATAACAAGGAAAGAAAACTTCAGGCCCATATTGCTGATGAACATAGACGCTAAACTCCTCAACAAAATATTGGCAAACCACATCCAACAATACATTAAAAAGATCATACATCATGACCAAGTGGGATCCATCCCAGGGATGCAAGGATGGTTCAACATTTGCAAAGCAGTAAATGTAATATATCACACAAACAAAAGCAAAGACAAAAATCACATGATCATATCAATAGATGCAGAAAAAGCATTTGATAAGGTACAGCACCCATTTATGTTAAAAATACTCAGCAAACTGAGAACTGAGGGAGCATTCCTCAACATAATAAAGGTCATATATGAGATACCTACAGCCAACATCATACTCAACGGGCAAAAACTAAAATCTTTTCCACTAAGATCAGGAACAAGACAAGGTTGTCCAATTTCACTATTTCTATTCAATGTAGTATTGGAAGTATTGCCCACAGCGATTAGACAAGAAAAGGAAATAAAAGGCATCCAAATTGGAAAGGAGGAAACAAAACTAGAAGTAAACCCAATTCTCTACAGTCAATTAATGTTTGAGAAAGGGGGCAGCAACATAAAATGGAGTAAAAGTAGGCTCTTCAACAAGTGGTGTTGGGGAAACTGGACAGCTACATGCAAAAAAAAAAAATGAAATTCAAGCACCAACTTACAACATACACAAAAGTAACTTCAAGATGGATAAGAGATTTAAATATAAACTGTGACACCATTAAAGTTCTAGAGGAGAACATAGGCAGGGAAATCTCAGGTATTTCATGCAGCAACATTTTTACTGACATGTCCCCTAAAGCAAGGGACATAAACAAAAGAATAAACAAATGGGATCTCATCAAAATAAAAAGCTTCTGCACGGCTAAAGAAAACAGTATTAAAATAAAAAGAGAACCAACTGTATGGGAAAACATATTTGCCAATGATACCTCAGACAAGGGTTTGATCTCCAAAATATATGAAGAACTTACATGACTCCACTC
>PVKU01011192.1:0-45462 GCA_004027475.1 Anoura caudifer | reverse complement strand
GCTGGTGCCTGTATTAGTTTGGTAAGGTTGCCATAACAAAGTACCTCAGACTGGGTGGCTCAAACAACAGACATGTATTTTCTTACAGTTCTGGAGGCTGGAAATCCAAGATCAGAGTATCAGCAGGGTTGGAGTTTTCTAAGGCCTCTTTCCTGGGCTTATAGATGGCTGTTTTCTCCCTGTGATCTCATATGGTGTTCCCTCTGTATCTGTGTCCTAATCTCATCTCCTTATAAGAACACCAGACATATTGAATTAGAGCTTGCCCTACTGACCTCATTTTAACAATCACCTCTTTTAAAACCCTATCTCCAAATACAGTCACATTCTGAGGTACTGAGGGTTAGGACTTTAAAATATGAGAATTCTGAAGGGACATAATTCAGCTCATTGAAGTGCCTATGCAAGGTAATTGTTTTATTTGCAGGTACAGTGGGAAGTTTGTGAGACCCTAATGCAGGAAATATAGAACCTTGAGCACTAGAGAGAGAAGTCCAGATCCAAGCTTTAAGATAATCCTTGAGCAAAGGAACACCATGATGTTGATGATGTTGTAAGCACATTGGATGACACTGGTTTGCCCTAGGGTTTGGAGCAGAGGGGGGCTTTGGGGCAGGAAGTTCAGATGAAAGGTTATTTCTGATATTCTAAGTGTGGGGTGACAAAGGCTTGACCAGGGTGGTGGTCACAGAACAAAAGCTGGAGACAGATGGGTGTGCCTGGGGGGTGTTCAAGCATCCACACCCAGCTGATGTGTCTGTGAGGGCCACACTCCACCTTCATCTTGAGAACAATGAGCCCTCTAGAAACTGGAAAAATAGTCATTAGCAAAGCTGTGCAAGATGAGCTCATATGTTCATAGGATACCAATGATTCCAGACAATTCCTTTTGATACAAAGGTGGCTCAGTTTGGCCCCACCTTGGCTCTGCTCTAGGTCCTCTCTCCTCTCCAATATCAATGGGTTACACTAAAACAGATTCTTGTTGATTCGGAGAAGCATTAAACTCACTCTTTTTTGTCATGGATTTTGTTGTCATCTACCTTCATCATACCACTTGTCCAGACTAGGATGTCTTCTCTCCTTTCCTACCTCTGGAAATCCTAACTGGCTTTTCAAGGTCCTGTTTACATGCTGCCTTTGTCCACACAACCCTCAGTGGCTCTGCAGCTCCGGTGGCACTCTCCATCAGCTGATTCCTAATTACACATGTTTATGTTATAAGATGCACCATGGCATTAAATAACACATCATGCTTGAGATGTTTGCAATATTCATATGCCTTGCAAACTGCCCCATGAGACTTCAAACTCCTTGAGGTTATAAATTTGGAACTCCTTAGGTATTTGTTACACTGACAAACCCAGTGCATATCAGGTGCTCAACAAATCAGTGCTGAGACAGTAGCCAAGACCCCAAAGGTCCATATAGACTTTTCCCTTAACCCAGTAAATGGGGTTAGTGGGCAAAAATGACAGAGGTAGAATATAAACATGTTCATTTCAATTCAGAGACTGGCCCCCAAATCCCAATCCCTTCCTTAATGCACTGGAAAAAGTACTAGCCCCAAGTCAGAAGGGGCTCTTAGACCTCCCAAAGGAGCTTAATGGATGGGAACTCAAAATTGACTTAACCTCATATGCATAAAGTTGATAAAAGGGTTGCATGACCAGGCCCTTGGCAGTCTGCATCCAAAGAGATGATTAACTTGTCCTGGTAGGCAGGTGGGGCTAACAGCTATGATAAGGATAATGCAAAGGGCCTGAGGGGAGCTGGCGCCAGGGTGGCCTTCATGGAGGAAGGCAGTTGTTTGAATACTCTTTATGGGAAGAGGACAAAGGAGGGTTAGCAATTTTGGGTGGCATGGGATGGGGAATATAAAAGCTGATTCTCAGATTCATATGGAATTACAGAGTACCATAAATAGCCAAAAGAATCTTGAGAAAAAAAAAAAAAAAACCTGGAGGTCTCACACTTCACAATGTGAAAACTTACCACAGAGCTATAGTAATCAAAACAGTGTGGTACTGGGATAAGGATGACCATACAGACCAATGGAATAGAATTGAGAGTCTAAGAGAAACTCATATATCTATGGTCACATGATTTTCAACAAAGGTGCCAAGTCCAGTCAATGGGGGAAAGAATAGTCTTTTCAACAAACGATGTGGGGAAAACTGGATTTTCACATTCAAAAGAATGCAGTTGGGCTCCTATCATATACCATATACAAAAATTAACTCAAATGGATCAATGACCTAAATATAAGTACTAAAACCATAAAATTCTTTTTAAAAACATTTTATTTACTATTTAGAGAGGGGGGAGGGAGGGAGAAAAATATCAATGTGTGAGAGAAACATCAATTGGTTAACTCTTGCACACCCCCAACTGGAGACCTGGCCCGCAACCCAGGCATGTGTCCTGATTGGGAATGGAACCAGCAAACTTTTGGTTCGCAGGCCAATGCTCAACCCATTGAGCAACACTAACCAGGGCCAAAGCCATAAAATTCATCTTAAAAAAACACAGGAGAAATTCTCTCTGACCTCAGATTTGGCAATGCAGTCTTGTGTAAGACACCAGAAGCACAAGGAACAAAAGAAAAAAATAGATAAATCAGATTTTAAACTTAAAAGCTTTTGTGCATCAAAAGACATTATCAAGAGTGTGAAAAGACAACCTTTCAACGGGAAGAAAATATGTGCAGATCAAATATCTGATAAGGGCTTAACATCAAGAATGTATAGAGAACTCCTAAAACTCAACAAGACACACAACCAAATTTAAGAAATGGGCAAAGAACTTAAATAGACATTTCTCCAAAGAGGATGTACAAATGTCCACCAAGCATATAAAAAGATGTACAAAATTATTAGGCATTAGGGAAACCCATATCAAAACCACAATGAGATAGTACTTCATGACTACTATGATGGCCATCATGTTAAAAAATAAATAAGTGTTGGTGAAGATGTGGTAAGAATGTAAAATGATGCAATCACTGTCGAAGAGAGTTTGGTGTTTCCTCAAAAAGCTAAACATGGAATTACCAAATGATTTAGCAATTCTGCTCCTAGGTGTATACCCAAAAGAATTGAAAATAAGTGTCCAAAGGGATATTTGTATACCAATCTTTAATTCAGCATTATTTACAATAGCCAGAAATAATCCAAGTGTCCATCAAAAGATGAATGGATAAAAAATATGGTATATACGTTCAATAGCATATTGTTCTGTTATAAAAAGAGATGAAGTTCTGCTTCAACATGGTTAAATCTTAAAAGCATTATACTAAATGAAATAAGCCAGACAAAAAAGGTCAAGTATTGTGTGATTCCACTCAGCTGAACACCTAGAACAGGCAAATTCTAGACACAAAAAGTGCAGTGGAGGTCACCAGGGGCTGGGGGATGAGTGGAATGGGGAGTTATTGCTTAACACTTACAGAGTTTCTGGTTAGGAGTTTTGGAAATAGTAGGATGCATGTACAACATTATGAATGTATTTAATGTCCCTGAATTAAACACTTAAAATAGTTAAAATGGCAAATTTTCTGATATATATATATCTTGCCATAATAAAAATATTTTTTTAATAAAATGAGAATTGACAGCTGTGAGGAGCAGTGAAGTGCAATGTGTATATGGCACTCTGTGGGTTAGTTGTTGGGAAAATGGGTAGTTATTGGGAAAATGGGTGGTGGCAGCCAGCTTCTTCTTCCAAAAATGTTTTGTGTTAAACACCAAAATATGCCTAAATACAAAAAACTTTACAGGCAGGAAAGAGCTGCTCTAGCAAATACAGGAGAAGCAAGATTGAGCCTTGGAGTTAGGAGACTGACCCATAGGTATTCTGGGCCACCCCAAGGTGCTGAGATAATGATCTCAAAAGTCACTTTCTATGTCCAACTTTTGTAATTCTGGTGGTGTGTACTACCCCTTCATAATAAAGCTAACATCCCATATCAAACATGGGAATAATATTTAAAAAAACAATCTCAGCTGACAGGTGCCTGAAAGCTTCCTTAACTAGATGTTTAAACTTCCAGCCTCTCCTCTGAAGAAAACAAAAGGCACTATTGCTTGCATAGCACTTTTAACTTACCTTCTTTTTTTAAACACTCAGAGAGAGGGGAAAGGAAGGAGAAAGAAAGGACAAGATACATCGAACAGTTGTCTCTCACATACCCCCAACTAGAGATCTTGTCCTCAACCCAGGAATATGCACAGACTGGGAATTGAACCGGTGACCTTTTGTCCATTGAACCACATCAGCCAGGGCTTAATCTACTTTTTAAGATGAAACATACCCATTTACTATTCTATATTATCACAAATTCTATAAACTTAAGAGGAAGCACTGAGATTTGACTTTAAATCATCATCTTGGTGTGGTCAAGGATTCACCTGCTGACCCAAGGCAGTGCTGCCTGACATACTCCTAGGATGCTGGCTACGGAGTGCAGTGGTGTTCCACCATCTCTACCATAACTCGAGCATTGAGATCCATGTTCTCCATGGTGCTCGGCATATAGTAGATGTTCAAAATGTGCCTGTAAATATAGAGAATCTCGGTTCTCTGTGAGATGCAGAACAAAGATGATTGTGGGGACAGAACGAATGACGTTCATGAATACCGATGAAGTTCACGTTTAATTTTCAGACAAGGATACAGTTAAGAGAGTACATATGGTTCTTATTTACTACAAGCCTCTTTGAAAATCCCAGCAATTTCATTTGGATAATTGTAAACCTTCAAGTGGGTCAGAAATTGATTTTCAGGGATATCCACTATTGAATTAAAGAGTGATCTGGCTGCAAATCAGACATGTTCTCTAATATCTAAACCTCCTGAATGAAACAGCCTCTGGCAAAGCACACATAAAAAAAGCGTGATGAATATGTTATACTGGTTAAAAGTTAAAAGAGTACCTTTAAAAACAATGTGCATTGCCCTGGCTGGTGTGGCTCAGTGGATTGAGTGCAGGCTGAGAACCAACGGGTCGCTGGTTCGATTCCCGGTGAGGGCACATGCCTGGGTTGCGGGCCAGGTCCCCAGTAGGGCACATAAGAGGCAACCACACATTGATGTTTCTCTCCCTCTCTTTCTCCTTCCCTTCCCCTCTCTCTAAAAATAAATAAATATATTTTTTTTAAAAAAACAATGTATTTCTGTAGAGATGACATTTGGGCAGATTTGATATGATGGCTAGTTTACTTGGTTTTCTTCTATTTTGGTTGCTTTGTCTGTTTGAACCATACTGTGCAGGTATACCACACAGCTGGCCCTAAATACTAAAGCCTACGGGACAGCTCTTGCAGGGTGGTAGGTTCAATTAGCATCACATCTTTAATTACACAGAATATTATATACTTCACATGTATAATTATTTATTTTATGGCATGATGCCATCCTATAGATAAACAAAGACTTTGAGAAAATTTACTAGCTTTTCTGGGAGTGTCCCCAAAAGGGTGTAATTTTCATCCTAACCAATAATACGATGGGAATAACCCTACCTGTAAATTGTTAATCTGTTGTAGTACAATAAGTTTAGAAATTGCCCTCATAAATTTTTTTTCTTTTAACATAAAATTGCAGAAACATTTATCACACCCACAGGTACAAGGACGGTCATATTGTTGAAAATACAAATATGAATAGTGCAGAGATTTTGTTTTCAAGGAACTCACAGTATAACTTGGACACTGACATGCAAGTAAACCATTAAAATAAAATCTGATAAAAGCACAAAAAGGAGTGAGTAGAGGTTGGAGGGTAGTAATAGTCAACATGGCAAAAATCAAAAGTGAATATTAAAGAATAAATAGACATGTTCATGACACACAAAAATCAGGAGACCATTTCAGGAAGAGCGAACAGAATGTCCAAAGGCACAAAAAAGGGGGGGGGGGTTGGGTTGCAACAGTTCCTTGTGGATTTGTACTGCTGTGAGTTGGGGAGTGAAGTAGGGGGATGAGACTGAAAATGTAAGATGTGAGGGAGAGTAAGGCCTGAGATTTCTGTTTTTATCCTCCTTGATAAGTAATAATAAAGGAAGCCACTGCACAGGTAATTTATCTTAAAATACATAACATAAACCAGGTTATTAGATTGTAAAATATGATTGAGATGGAGGGAGCAGTCCTAGGAAAAATTGAACCAAGAATCTTACAGCTCAAAAATATTATACAGAATATCATCAAAAAAAGAATCTCTCCTGCCACTTTCTGTCCTTGATTTTTAAAAAGTGTCAGTTTATCACAAGCAAGCCCAGCAAAATAAAGAGTTCAGAAGCGGATGCTATTAGGGCCATGCCCAGTGGGCTGAGTGACAGAGGGGCCCTGCTGCTGGCATGCAGGTGTCCTGGGTCCAGGCTGAGAAGGTGTGGAGGCAGAGCAAGGTCCTAACTGCTGCACAATGCACAGCAGCCTGGAGAACTGATCACTTTTTAGGCAGTAGAGCCAAGCCCCCTGCAGAGGGCTGGACTGGGGGCTGTTACCCATTCTCTAAGGACGGCTGCTGCTGGCAATTCTTACTCCACACTTGCATCCCCTGTCCTCGGGTCTGTTTTCTCTTTTAATGACTCCATCATCATAATGCCTCTGACACCCAAGCCCTCAGTGATAATTCCACGCACAGCTATCTAGTGTCTGTCACAGGCCACAAGGGGTGCTCTGCCTCCCATTCTGTTTCCTCCCCTGAGCCCCTAAAAAGATGAGAAATTTCCTCTGATCAAGACATGGCAAAGTTCATCTGAGCATTCAACGAATTATATTATTTTTGTAAAGCAAATATTTTAGTAAGTTATCTAATTGAGGAAGGGTATGAGGAAAGAAGATAAACACACTATGTGCTTGACTCTATGATGGGTGTTCTAACTATGTAATCTCATTTAATCCCTTCAATATTCCTGTGAGGTAAGCTCGTTCAACCCATTTTACAGATGTGAATATAAATCATAAAGTCCATGTTCTTGGCAACTCTAGCAGCCACCATCACCCAGCCCAGTTTTGAGCACAATGGTCTAGGCAAGAATCTAGCACAGTAGATGGCTGATGAATGGTAGATGGGCCCCACTGGATCCTTGTCCCTAATCAAGTTGATGAAGTTTTTCAACTAGTTTACCCAGTTTTTCCTGCCCTCTCACCCCAGCCAGTTATCATGCCTGATTTCAGTGCTGAAAACATGTATTGGTAGAGAACAGAAAGTTCTGCATACTACATTAGGTCCTCTAAAGGAAAAGTCAGTCTTAAATGCTTTCATTTCTATCCCACTTTTTCCCAAAGGGATTTAAGTGGTTTGCCACAAAGTTACATAAAATAACATGACTAAATATAAATAAGAATAAAATAATAGGATAATGGATAAAATAAACAAAAATAGTTGAAATAAAAGTTAATAACAGAAGAGGGGAAAAACATAAAAATATGGGCTATAAGAAATTAAATAGCTGCTAATTGCCTCCCTTTTTATTTTTTGCTTACTAGCAGCCAAACTAAGGAGAAAACCATGGTCAGCTACATATTGCTAATTGTTAGAGAGGAAAAGAAACTTCCTTCAGGAAAGTTTAACTTTTCTAAACACTTCTAAAATGTATTCCTCATACACAGTTCCACATTAGCTTTTACCCTCCCCACTTCATGAGCAAGTAGACACTGTACCCATCACACATTCCTATAGCAAGGGCAGCAGGTAAAGTAAGACCCTTTGGTAAAGGTTAATAGAGAGGCTCTCAAGCTGGGACACACATTTTGTATCTGTTATCTATCACCATGTAACAACTCACCCCAAAGTTTAACACCACCATTTTTTTTGCTCATGATTCTGAGGGTCAGCAAATTGCACTGAGCTCAGCTGGGCAGTTCCACTAATGCTTAGGCCTCACACTCCAGAGATGCTGATTTAACTGGTCTGGACGGGGCCCAATTATCCATAGCAGTTTAAAAGCTTCCCAGGTGATTCTTATGTATTGCCAACCTGAAGTACCACTGGCATGGTGCATCCTAAATCACACCTGGGTGAAGGCAATACTTCCCAGGTGAGGTAAAGTTAAAAAGCATTTCAGGAAATACAGATGCCAATTACCCAAAACAGTATTGAAAAAGAACAACCTTGGAGAACTCATAGTTGCTGATTTTAAAATTTACTACAAAGCTCCAATCAAGACAATGTGGCACGCACGAGGGGGATGCAAGATCAAACAATAAGAATCAAAAGTCCAGAAATACGCACTTATATTTACAGTCAATTGATTTTCAACAAGGGTGCCAAAATTATTCAATGGGGAAAAATAGTCTTTTCAACAAATAATGCTAGGACAACTGGACATCCACGTGCAAAAGAATATTTTGGGACCCATTCCTTTCATTGTAAGCAAGGAGTAACTCAAAATGTATCGTAGACCTAAATGTAAAAGCTAGAACTATATATGTCTTAGAAGAGAAGCATAGGCTAATACACTATGACCAATGGTATATTACTGGAAATTTATCCCAGGAATGCAAAGTTGTTTTAACACCTAAAATTCAACTAATATAATTCACTGTTAATAATAATAATATTAAAAAAAAGAACAAGACACATGGTCATCTCAATAGCTGCAAAAAAAATTATTTGTCAACATCTAAATTACATTCATGATATAATCTCTCAATAAGCTAAGAATAAAAGGAAGCTTCCTCACAGAATGTTATTCTTATTAGTGAAACACTGATCATACAATGGAATAATTATTCAGCCTTAAAAAAGGAAGAAAATTCTAACATGTGCTGCAATATAGATGAATCTTGAAGACATTATGCTAAGTGAAATAAGCCAGTCACAGAAGGAGAAATACTATATGATTCCATTTATGTGAAGTGCCTAGAATAGTCTAATTCATAGTGGCAGAAAGTAGAATGGTGGTTGCCAGGGGCTGGGGGAAGAGGAATGGGGAATTAGAGTTTAATGGTAAAGAATTCCAGTTTGGGAAGATGAAAAGAATTTTTGAGATGGTTGCACAACAGTGTGAATGTACTTAATGCCACTTTACTGTACAGTTAAAAATGGTTAAAGTGGTAAATTTTGTGTTATTATATTTTATATTTTATAATTAAAAAATAAAAGTAAGTAAATAATATAGTGAAAGATGAGTACCTTCCCTGTAAGACTGGCAGCAAGTCAAAGATATCAGCTCTCACCACTGTCCTGGAGTCTCCAGCCAGTGAAATAATGAAAGAAAAATAAATAAAAGGTATATAGATTAGAAAGAAAGAAGTAAAACTGCCTTTATTCAGAGACATGATTTATATGTAGAAAATTCTAAGCAGTCTCCCAAAACTTACTAGAATTAATAAACCAGATCAGCAAGGCTACAGCATACAAAACCAATATACAAAATTAATTGTAGTTCAATATATTAACAATGAACAATCCAAAAATAAAATTAAAAAGCAATTCCATTCACAACAGCATCAAAAAGAACAAAATACTTGGAAATAAATTTAACATAAGAAGTATAAGAACTATGAACTAAAACCCCAAAACATTAGTAAGATATTTACCTGAAAAGTTGAATAAATGGGGAGACATACCATGTATGTCAATTAGAGGGCTCAATATTATCAAGAGAGCAATTCTCCCCAAACTAATCTAAAGATTCCACAGAAACCCTATAAAAGTCAGTTTTTTTAAAAAATAGAATTTGACAACATGACCCTGAAAGTTATGTGGAAATGCAAAAAACAGAGAAGAGCAAAACAATTTTGAGAAAAAAAAAAGTTGGAGAACTTATACTGCCTGACTTAAAAACTTACTATAAAGCTATAGTAATCAAGACAACCTTGTTTTGATATAAGCATAGGCATGAGGATCAGTGGAAGAGAATAAAACATCCAGAAATAAGCTCCGACATTTACAATCAATTGATTTCAATGAAGATGCAAAAGGAAAAAAATATAGCCTTTATCTCACACTACACACAACAGTCTTTCATAGACCTAAATGTAGGAGCTAAATAACCATCCACCCTAATGCCAAAAATGTACCAAAAAATGAATCCCTGATAAATAGCTCTTTGCTTTATTTCGATTAGGTGAATGAAGTTAAAGGTGGGCCAAATATCTTAAATATTTCACCAATACTTCTTACCAATATTTTTCTCTCTGTTACCCGATTTGACAAGCTGGGTCCCTTGGAAGAAAACCACATTACAACACCTGGTGGACATCCACACTGGAAGGAAAGGGAGTGGAATTTTTAGGTTGACCCCCAGGGTACTGAAAAATCCTGGATGGGCTCTGAACTCAGATTTTTGTTTTGTTCTGAATTCAGAAGAGTAATTTGTTTTCCATCTAGAGAATTTGATTGAAAGTTATGCCAATAATTTCTCAAATTTCACCCAAATTTATTTTGAAAACATGACAAAGAAAGGAAGACCTACCCAGGCCTGTCCCCTACTGGGTTGCTTTGGCCCTAAAAGGCCGAGTGATTCTACAGAATCCTAGTTCCGCAGTTGTGTTCTGGGGATTTCACATACTGAAGTGCCTGAGTGTGCCTATTGGACAGCCTGGAACACTGCAGGTCAGGACTGAGCCTGCTTAGGTGAAAGGCCTCCAAGGCAATCAATCCCTCAATTAATTTCTCAAGGCTTTAATAGACCCGAGAAAGGAATGGACACACCTCTCTCTCAAGGGAGAAGCTGTGGGTTTGTCCATGTCTTCTGGATTCTTTCCAGCTTGTAGGTAGGTTTTCTTTCTTGCAATTCAGGAATGGGTGTGGAAAGCAGAAAGCTTTTCTTCTACACCAGTGGCAGTGTATCCACTCACCTGCCAACACAAGAAGCAACTTGCAGGACCAGCATTTCACTTCTTTTTTTTTTTAATAGCAATTTGGTTCAAAAAAAATATGGCCCCCTTCCCACGAAGCTAATAAAAGGGAATTGTATTTAAAACAAGGATATATACTCAAAACTCAATTTCCCTGTCTCCCTACCTACCGACAAATACTCATTAAAACTGAACTCAAGAATAGCCATATATGCCTTTTAAAAGATTAACTTCCCTCCTACCAAATGAATTAACCTTAAAAGCTTTATTTCAGTTAGTAGTGACCTTTATTTTAGAATGTGTCACGCTCTCATCAGAGACATCTACTCTTTTTTCCATGAATAAAACTGTCACAATTAAGAATTATAACTCTTAATATTTATTTACCCTCATGCTCCACTTTCTACCTGAGAATTGCAAGACAAAATTACATATAACGTAACAGGAAAAACACAGAGAATAACTGTGTGAGCCTGGGCCGGTCATTCTCCTCTTCTGGAGGAAACAAGAGCAGGGTTTAGCACACAGTCACATGGTCAGATCTACTGTTCCTTGATTTTATGATAAATAGATTAAAGAAAATGCTTAGGACTATCATGACTTTGTGACAAAGTTAAGCATAGCATGTGATCCTAAGTCTCCAGTGTTGTTTCTGAGTATTTCTTACCAGGACACTATTTACCACCATTTTTTAATGAAGCAATGTTATCATCATCCTGCCTCTTTTTTATATTTCTTCTTATGTTTTAAAAACAGCACCCTTTCCCTGGCGGGTATAGCTCAGTAGGTTGAGTGCCTGCCTGTAAACTGAAAGGTCACCAGTTTGATTCCCAGTCAGGGTGTCTGGGTTGTGGGCCAGGTCCCCTTTTGGGGGCATGAAAGAAGTGGCCAATTGATGTTTTTCTCACACATGGATGTTTCTCTCCCTCTCTATCCATCTCCTTTCTCTTCTCTCTAAAAATAAGTACAATCTTTAAGAAAAAAATAAAAATAGCACCCTTTTTCAGATTATAAAACTAATACTGTTCATTACAAAATTTTAAAATATGGCCCTGGCTGGTATGGCTCAGTGAGTTGGGCACCAGTCTGCAAACCAAAAAGTCTCTGGTTCAATTCTCAGTTGGGGCACATGCCTGGGTTGCGGGCTAGGCCCCCGGTGGTGGGGGTGTGAAAGGCAACCAATAAATGTATCTCACACATTGATGTTTCTCTCCCTATTTTTCTCCCCTTCCTTCTTTCTCCCTTCCTTCCCTTTTTCTCTAAATCTAAATAAATAAATAAAATATGAAAAGTTATGAAGAAGAAAATCAAATCACCCATTATCCTCCACCAAGAGATAAGTTAACATTTTTGTTGTTTTTCCCTTTATTATTTTTATGTATAATCACCTTTTTCCCCAAAAGCTACATAGCAAATAAGTCAAAAGCAATTTTTCCATTCTTACTCTATACCCATGTGGGATAAGACCACTTACATTTGGTTGTGAGCTTGTCCTCTGGTCCCTGCCTTATGGTCTGTTTCTCCATCCACCCTGACCCCAAGTCCTTCAGCCAGGGCCCCACTTACACAAGGCCTCAGGTTTAGGTTTTGACTATGTGCCTTCAGTGCTGTTTGACCCCCTTGGATGTTGGGAATGTGAATTGTAAAGGCAAAACTCCATGTAACTGCCCACCAATATAACAAAAATCAAGTAAGATTTTATTAAAATTTACATTCTTTGTTGTTTTTGGTGGTTTGGAAATTACAATTTTACTCTGCCTTTTTATTTTTTTAAGATTTTATTTATTCATTTCTGGAGAGAGGGGAGGGAAGGGAGAAAGAGAAGGAGAGACACATTGATCAGTTACCTCTCCCAGGCCTCCATTTGGGGGCTCAACTGAAACCCACACATGTGCCCTGCCTGGGAATCAAATTGGCAACCTTCTAGTTCAGAGGCTGGCACTCAACCCACTGAGCCACACCAGCCAGGGTGGCCTTTTTAAAATACAGGTATTTCCAACCTGACTAGTGTGACTCAATGGGTTGAATGCTAGCCTGCGAACCAAAGGTCCCCAGTTCAATTCCATTGGGGCAAGTGCCTGGGTTGGGGGCCAGGCCCCCAGCTGCCCCAGTTCGGGGCATGTGAGAGGCCACCAATTGATGTTTCTCTCCCTCTGTTTCTCCCTCTCATTCTCCCTCCCTTCCCCTCTCTCGGAAAATAAATAAATATAATATTTTAAAAAGTAAAATACAGGTTTTCCAAAGACATGAATGAGATACTAGAGAGCAGGAACCATATTTGTAATGCCAGCACATGGCCCATAGTAAGTGCTGAACAAATATCCAATAAGTGTTTAAAAAACATTAATCGAACACTTGCTTCCTTTCTGGGGGAATGCAATCAAAACTTGAAGGTAATAGCAATAGTAATTAACATGGTGAGTGTCTGTACCCTTTATCAGCCAGAATCACCAGTGTAATTATGTAAACACTTCTGTTCTCCCAGTGCCCACTGGCCTTGACCTCCTGCAGCCATGGACTTAATCTGCCTCAGTGACTGCTACTTCCACTGACTCTCCTCTGATTGACTTAGTCTTTGCTCTACCACCAAGGGCATACTGGCCTCCTCCTTCATTAACTCACAGTCTCTTCTCACCTCCCATGATTCTAGCTACTGTAGTCTGCTCCCACCTCCTCCTCTCCTCTGAAACCATTCTTGCCATACTCTGTGATCACTTTTATCACTATTTTACCTACCTCCCCAAAGCATTTGACACACTTGACCTCTCCCTCCTCGAAACTCTTCAAAGTGCATGATCCCTGCCTCTGAGTTCTCCTCATATCCCTTGCCACCCCTTCCTAGCCTCTTTTGCAGAGTCTTCCTCTGCCTGAGCTATAAATGTTAGGATTCCCCATGGTTTACTCCTCAGCTCCCGTCAGTTCTCACCCTGAGACTCACCTCTCTGATTTCACCCACTCCCATGATTTCTGCACCACCTATAGATCCTGCATGACATCTCTGAGGGTATTATTAACTGCCTACTGAAGAACTACATTTGAATATCCCTCAAAATCAACATGTACAAATGGAACTTACACCTTTCCTCCCAAACCTTCGTTCTCTAATCATTTTATTGAACCTGTAAGAGACCATTCTGCATGGTGTTGGCCCAGCTTCCACTTGGAGATGCACAGGATGCCCATGGATAGGTTCTCCCATGGGGAATAAGGCCTGCAATGTACCTAGGCCACTTTGAGACTTGCTTTTGCTAAAACTCCCTCATCCTGAATTGAGACAGCAAGTGCTTACTGTAACTTCCTAAAATCCATGCTAAACCTTCCAAGTATGGAGTGTAACTAGTCCAACCACTTTTCTCTTTTCATTTGCAAATTCTTTGGTGATGTGATTAGTGGCATTGGCTCTTTTGTTTTCTGTAAAAGGTAACCGCCTAAAGCGAGCCTGTGCATAGAAAATGAGGACCATCATGTAATGAGGCAGAAAAGGAAATAAAGGCTTATCATGGTGAGGGCCATGGGCTTTTGCTCCCCTTGTGAGAGAAGCCATGCTGTCCCTTTTCCTCCACAGGACTTGGTAGTCCATGCGAATGTCTCATTTCATCCATAACACCACGGATGCTGTGGGCTGGTGTCCACATCGGGAACCCAAGTCAGAAACTTGGGAGATTAAATACAGTCCTATTGCACAACCCCAGATCTAATGGTTCACCAAGTCCTGTTGATTCTGTCTTTTTACTATTTACCCAATTGCTCCCCAGACTGTGACCTTTGCAAGATGTCTATCTGATCCTTTTTCTCTGTAACTTCCCATTCCTCTTATGATAATGGGACCCAGCCTTCTTCACAGGCCCTTTAATATTGGGTCCCTGCTTACCTCACTAGCCTCATCAAGCTTTTCCCTTCCTAGTTCCTATGGTCCAGTCATACCCAACTTCTTTTTATTTCATTCAGAAAGTCCTGATATCTCTCACCTCTAGTTACATCAACTATTCCATGTAACTTCTCTAACCCTTCCATCACCTAGCCATCTCCTGCTCCTTCTTTGGGTCTTAACTTAGACATCATTTTTAGGGAGGTTTTATAGGAAGTCTTTCTGAAGCTCCAAATCCCTTAGACTATCCTCCTGTTATATAAGCACCAAAAATGCTCTGTACCATCTTAACATTTATACACTAAATGTGACCGCCTTTGTACTTGGACTGCCAAGCTTATCTTGTTTATCCTTGTATTGCTTGCACACAACATAGTACAGTGCTAGTACATAGCAGACAGGTGCTCAGTAACAATAGTGAGTGGATGTTGAATTAATGAATGATTGAAGGAATGAACAGATGAATGTGTCAACCCCCTTTTCACCACTTGCCAGGATGAAGCAGATTCCTAACATACCTCCCCACACTCCAATTCAATTTATTTTCCACATTTCAGTTCAAATTATCATTTCGAAAAGAAATCCTGATCATGTCATGCCCTGGTTTAAACTCAATGGCTGCACATTTCTCACAAGATAAAGTACAGGCTTTCCCATGGTTTTAAGGCCTATTAGGATTTAGCTCCCACTTACTTTCTCCTTCACCACCCCACTCCCAACCAAAAACTAAACTCCAGCCCCACTGTCCACTCTTGGCTCTTCCCACAACTCAGGTTCTCTCTTGACTCTAGATCTTTGCACATGCTTCTCCTCCCTGCCCCCTTTTGCCCAGTTTAGGGATAACTTCTTCTAGGCAGCCATCTTGGAGTCCTTAGTTCCTTGACAAGAGGAACTAGGTGCCTTTCCATGGTCCCCACTGCACCATAAGGCCTTCAGCCAGCCTTCAGTCACAGACTTCATAAGCCTGCAGGCATCCACCAGATGATGCCATACGATTCTTGAGTGCTCAAGAGCAGTCTTTCAACCCCAGCACGGTGAGTGGCCTGAGTGAGAAAAGTGAATAGTGAGATTGTTAACAAAGAGCTATTTTCAAAGTATTTTGTGGATAATTGTGGCCTCTGATTACAATGTTGGGTTACTATTGCAGCAGTCACATGGCATTCTCTGTGGCAGGAGTGGAGGGAGATAGGCATGGGGAGCAGGGAGAGGGACCTTGCAAGACACAAAGTAAGACCGACCACAATCTGAGGAGAATAATTGACTTCACTTTCTATACCTTAAGCTTTATCCAGTTTTAAACTAAAACTAGCCCTGGCTGGTGTAGCTCAGTGGATTGAGCGCAGGCCTACAAACCAAAGGATCACGGTTTGATTCCCAGTCAGGGCACATGCCTGGGTTGCAGGCCAGTTCCCAGCAGGGGACGCATGAGAGGCAACCATACATTGATGTTTCTCTCCCTCTCTCCTTCCCTTCCCCTCTAAAGATAAATAAATAAAATATTTAAAATAAAAAATAAAAAAAATAAAGTGATGCTCAAGAGGCAAAACTTTAAAAAAATAAAATAAAATAAAGTAAAACTAGGAGAGCCTATAGAATTTACCATATTCTTTCATTTATTCCCTTTACCTAAAATTTGGGCATAGATTTTTTTTTTTGATAAACAGAATTACATTTTCAAGTATTGCCATTTAAAAGAACCCGGACACTTCATGCTCGCTTGAAAAAACAAACCCACTTAAAAAAAAACAAAACAAAACAGAAAATAACATTAGCAAGGAGGTGGAAAAATTAAAACTGAAACAGTATGTTGGTTTCTCAAAAATTAAACATAGAATTATCAGATGATACAGCAATTCCACTGATGGCTATTGCATTTAAAGCAGGGACTCAAAGAGTTCATGTTCATATGAAGTTCATTTGAACTTCATGTTCACAGCAGCATTTTTCTCAGCCAAAAGATAGAAATAACCCAAGTGATCATCCATGGATAAATGGATAAACAAAATGTAATAAGTACATACAATGGAATATAATATTATTTAGCCTTAAAAAGAAAGGAAATGCTGACTCATGTTACAACAGGGATGAATCTTGAAGATATTATTCCAACAAAATCAGCCAGACACAAAAAGACAAGTACTATATTACTCGCCTCAGCAGCATATATACTAAAATGCAAACACTGAATGATTCCACTCATATGAGGTACTTAGAGTAGTACTTAGAGTAGTCAGATTCATGGGGATTAAGAAATTCAAATTGGTTGTTACAGAATAGTCACAGGGATGTAAAGTGCAGCACAGGGAATATAGTCAATAAAAGTCTAATAACTAGGTATGGTGACAGATGGGTGCAAGATTTATCGGGATTATCACTTATTAAGTATTGTCTAACCACTGGAGTGTACCTCTGAAACTAATATAATGTATGTCAACTGTAATTGGAACTAAAAAATGATTTAAAAAAGTGAATAAAATCAATAAGCGTGTCCTTGGGTGAGGATGTGGGGAAAAAAGAAAAGGAGCCCATAGATGAGTCCCTTTGTAAAGGAGAAGGCTCTTGTGTAATGTGAGGAATCACTCCTCCTCCTCTACTAATCTGTTTTGAAAATTCAAGTTTATATGTATTGAATTTCCTAAAGCCAGGCACACTCAGATATGTTTTTCTGTGGGAGCTGCCCATCTGCAATCACTTCTTCAAGGAGATTCTGTGAGAAGCACTCGTTTGCAAATATCTTATTTTGTGCTTGTGTCTAAAAATCACTTTGAGAGTCATAACCATTTACTCACTATTGCTATGTTATGTGGGTGACAACCAACCTGCTGCTTAATAATGTCATTTTGTAATTATCCCTTTCATGGGACACTGGTACATGGGTATAGCCCCCATCACATCACCAAAGTGCAGTGAGAAACTCCGGCTCCTCTCAGCCATCAGTGGGAGTGTCAGGGCCGGATGAGTAATGGACCTGTCAACCACAAATGAGGCTTCCTCTGACTCATCCATACACAAAACTGCTTTATCTCTCTCATCCCATCCAAGTGCCCTCCCTGTCCTTTCCTCCAGAGAAGCCAGGGACTTAGATGAAAGTGGATACAGTGCGTCCGAGTCCAGGGAGGGTGCTGAATCAGGAGCCTGCTTGACCCTTGCAGCGTGGTCCCAATAACACCTCTGCCTAGGCCATGTCTTTCATCTGAGGACCTCAAAGTCCTTAAAAGCATTGACTATGAATCCTCATGCAGGCCTGGGATATGAGGGAGGCTAGTTCAAAGTTGAAGAAACTAAGGCACAACGGGGGACACAACCATGCTGAATATCACACAAAAGGATGGTCCAATGACAACTTTCAGATTTCCATGTCACTTTTAAGTCCCTCTCCCTATTTTTTCCTGCTATTTTCCAGAATCAAACTCATATGTTCAATGGATGGGGAAAGGGGATAACAACTTTGCACAAAATATAATCTACAAATAGCGACCAAGTACTTTGGGGCAGCCCAGAGAATCTATGTTTTTGTGGCTTTTCAAAAAACTTTTCTTCCTGAATTCTCCCAATGCCAGCATCTTCTTGGAAGGCAATTGCCTCAGGCTATAAGACTGTCTCCCAAAATTTAATCACCTGGGCATCTTATTAAAATGCAGGATCTGATCCAACATGTCTGGGTGGGGTCTGAGACTCTGAACTTCTAATGAAGTCTCAGCAGCTGATGGTGATCAGAGGGCCGCACTTAGAGTATCCAGTAGTTAGGCAGAGAAAGCCACTTGTAGACAAATAACTCTTCAGGCCTATCCATTCCTTCTCTTAGCAGCTTTCTGGGAGCTTATTTATTCTGAGTTTAGTTATTCTGATTCTTTAGAGTCTAACTTGCAAACTGTGCTGATCTTAGCATATCACAGCCCTGGAAGGAGGTAAGAAAGTTGTGGTTGTTTAAAGATCACACAAAGTAGGGAGATAGTACCATCTCTGATCATACTTCACATAGTTAATAGACACGCCTCTTTAAGGAGTAGTACCAGGTATAATTGCTTGCTAAGCAACATTCCAACACTTTAGACCAAAAAAAAAAAAAAAGTAAACTTCATAGGAGGTCACTTAGAGTAAAAAGAAAAATTACTTTCAAAATCAACCATCGAATGCATGTCAAGTACATAGTCTAGGCACAGAAGAGGTTTTACTATGTACATTCATCAGTGCCTGACATGACCTTTCACCCCCATGATGTAATTCATGTTCCCTACCATCATCATGGCACCACTGATAACCACCAGCTGTAGCTTCTCAACACCCACGAAATGCCAAAGTCATCCAGGGAGTCTCATTTTGTTAAGTCTTCCATCCTGTCACTCTCTAAGAGGAGGTGAGGCTCTGGGGCAAAATTTCTCAATAATAAGGTGTACTGCAAAGTCTAAGTACTTCCCAGACTGGAGACCAACCCATACCTGGCCTACAAGACACATTCACCATGGCAAATGTTTGCCTGTGCTCCTCTAATCTAGACATCAAGGGTAGAGACAAATGGTGTATCTGGTAACATCTGCTGCCCACCAGCACCACCCCACCCCTGTGCCTCTGTGTAGGCAGAATGGTGGAGACAGCTCTGACAGTCCACCCCGTGCTCTCCCAGCAGGGGTGGAGGCAGTGGGCTTCTACATACAGCAGATTTTCATCCTCTGCACCAACTCCTACAGCCTGACAACATAAAACTTTACCTTTTTCTTTAACATTGGCAATTATTTCAAATGTACTAAGAAGTGCAGATAATACTGCAAATACATGCATATACTAGCTCTACCAATTCTCAACACTAAATTTTTTTGAATGAAACAAATGTACAGGCATAGTTGATTTTCCCCATGTACTCCTCCCAAATTTTCTTTCTCTTCCTCTTTCCAGAGCTAATAATTATCATGATTTTGCATGATAATTATTGCATTCATTATTCACATGTGAGTTTCCCACTATTGTTTCATGTTATGTGATAAAAATGTTATTGTTTTGCATGGCTTTATGTAAATGGCATCCCACTATATGCATCTTCTTGAAAACTTGATTTTTTTTCACCAAACATTATCTTTGTGAGATGTGTCCATGTAGTTCATTCATTTTAATTTGCTATATGGTATCTGTTGCATGGATTTAAAATCATTTTATTTTTCCATTTTCCTGTTCATGGGCATTGAGACCACATTTTCACTCTTACAGATAAGGTTGCCACAAACATACTTGTAAAGTCTCTTTGTACACAGGTCCTAGATTCCTTGCCTAGGAGTGGAATTGTTGGGACCCAGTAGGCCTATTTTTATCGAATGCTGCCTATTTGTTCTTCCTAAGTCAACCGGCTTACACTTCCACTAGCTGTGAGAGAGTTCCCATCTCTCCACATCTTTGCCAACAAATAGGGTACTCATACTTTTTACTTTCTGGTAGTCTAGTAGGAAGGAAATGGTATCCCCAACACCTTTTAAAAACAGCCTTAATGAGATATAATTCCTATGCCATACAATTCACCCATTTAAAGTATATAATTCAGTGGCTTTTAGTATAATCACAGGGTTGTGCCTCCATCAACACAATCAACTATAGAATATATTCATTACCCTAGAAATAAATCCAGCTCCTCTTAGCCCTCACCCAATTCCGCCCCCTTCCCTGTTCACAGCCCTAGGCACCCACTGATCTACTTTCTGTCCCTACAGATTTGCTTATCTATTCTGGACATTTCATACAAGAGAAATCATACTTTCATTCCTTCATGAATTCCTACAGCCTGACTACATAACAATTTGCTTCATGTCTTTATTATTGGGAAATATTTTAATATGTGGTTGGTGCCCATTTAATTTGAATGCCCCTAATTACCAGTAAGTCTCATAAGGTTTTCATATGCTTATTCGCCATTTGGTATTCCTCTTTTCAAAACTGTCAATTTATATTCTTTTATCTATTTTTAAATGGACTTGATTATCCCCCCCTTGTTTATTTGTAGGAGTTAGTTAAATATTCTGTATATGAATCCTTTTTTGGTTGCAGATGTTGGAGGGAAATCCTCCATGGAGTTCTGTGTTGATGCACTGTCCAGACCTTTCAGAGACACAGATACTCGACACTAACATGCTCCAAAGACAGAGAACACCTCCTTTCTCCTCAGGCCCCTTTCCTGCTCAGTTTCTAAAGGTGATAAACCCAGAGCCATTTGTTTACTTTTCAAATAGTTAAAAAAAAAAAAAAAATACCCAGAGACCTTCTTCTCCTCTCCCTAGAATGGTTTTGTTTACATTAGAGAGCAAAGGTCTCTCCGGCCCCCTCCAGAGTGGGCGGGACAGATGTGCTGGCAGCATCTATCATAGCATGCTCTGAAATCCACAGTTTCAGAGCTCTTGCCTGCATCACAAGTGCTGGACATGCAGGGTACCTCTGGCCCTCACCAAGTCACCTATTGGGAATTAGCAGTAAAACCAATATGTGAGCAAATAACTGGTCTGTTTTCTGATCTAGAAACCTCCTATTTCCATTCAGGGTAAATACATGTATACAAATATAAAAACTTAGATATATTCTCCTAATCTCCACCTTGTCTTTTTCCTACTTATGCTGTCCTTTTTTTTCATGTTGGTAAAATACATACATAATATTTACCATTTTGATGATTTGTTAGCATACAATTCAATGGCATTAATATATTCACGATGTTATGCAACTATCAACACTACCCATTTCTAGAACTTTTTCATCTTCTCAAACTGAAACTCTGTCCCCATTAAACACAAACTCCCTGTCCCTCTCCCTTCAGCTGGTGGCACCCACCATTCTACTTTCTGTCTCTATGAATTTGACTGTACTAGGTAAGCAATATAAGTGGAATCGTGCAGTATTTATCTTTTTGTGACTAGCTTATTTCACTTAGCATAATGTCTTCAAGTTTCATTAATGTTGTAGTAGCATGTGGAAGGATCTCCTTCTTTTTAATTGCAATAAAATACACATAACATAAAAATCACCATCTTAACTGTTTTTAAATGTGCACTTGAGTGGAACTAAGTAGATTCACACTATTGTGCTACCATCACCAGTGTCCGTCCACAGAACTCTTTCCATCTTGCCAAACTGAAACTCTGTGCCCATTATTTTATTTTTAATTATTTTATTTTTAAAGTCAACAGAGAACATTATGCTAAGTGAATTAAGCTAGTCACACATACAAAAAAAATGAATACTGTATGATTCTACCTGTACTCAGAATAGTGAAAGTCATGGAGACAGAAAGTAGAATACTGGTTGCCAGGGACAGGGGGGAGAAACAGTTAGTATTTAATGGGGACCGAGTTTCAGTTTTGCAAAATGAAAAAACTCTGGAGATGGAAGGTGGGGATGGCTGTACAACAGTGTGAATGTACTTAATGATGTCACTGAACTATGAAAACTCCATAAACTCTCCACTCAAATGACTCCATTCAAACCCCTGCACAAAGAGATCAAACTCTAACATGGCTTCTAACAGCCTAAGGCCTGGTCACTGGGAAGACCTACATCCTCCTTGAGATCCTGTTTCTGGAAAAACTCAAGGCTGCCCAAAGAATTTACCTTTGTTCCCAGCCAAAACCTAATCAACTCCTTCCTTAAAGCATTTACCAAAAAATGAAGCTTACCATTATAAAAATTATACATCTTTCCTCATTAGAGATGTATATTTTTCTACTATCACTCAGAAGTATCTTTCTGAAGGAACTAAAAGCCATTCCTTTTAGTCTTGGGCAGGTAGTTCACTTGGTTAGAGCATCGTCCTGATTCACCAAAGTTGCAAGTTCAATCCTGCACATACAAACAAGAGTAAACCAATGAACGCAAAATAAGTGGAACAACAATTCAATGTTTCTTTCCCTCTCTTCCTTCCTCTCGCTCTCCAAAATCAATAAATTTTTTAAAAAGTTAAAAGCCAATCCTTTTGAACATAATCATCAAGAATGATTGGGCCTCTGTCTCCCAGTGCCTGTAGGAGGGTAAAAGCCAACTTTGATAAATGCCAGTTAGAGGACATATCTGGCCTAATTGCTTTACAGCAACCAACTCACCAGCTTCTTGTAGTGTTTAATTCACGTCCCTGCCTCTGCCCGCTATTCCTCCCTCCTCCCTTTAAAATGCCCGTTCGTTGCTGGGGAATCAGAGAAGAGCTCAGTTGCTTCCCTGCTGCAGTAGTTACTGAATAAAATTTGTTTTCACTGCTTTAACTAACACCCAGTTTTGTTTATTGTTGACAACTATACACTTAAACATGGTTAAGATTATAAATTATGTTATGTGTAATTTACCACAATTAAAATTTAAAAATCATAGTGGGAAAAATACTTTATAAAGCAGACAGGGGACTTTTCTTCAGAGCTTGCCTTCTAGTGGAAGAAATTTGACGTCCAAGAAAGATAATGAAAGTGTCTCACCTGAGGTACAAAAAAGGGACTGAGTGTGCAGCAGGGTTGGGACAGGGACAGAAATCAGGAGAGCTTTCATAGAAACACATGAAAAAAGAGAAGAGAATTACAAAAATCCAAGCAGACAAAGCTCTGAGGTGAGAAAGCAAAGGGATGCTCAGGCAACCGTGGGTAGTTACACTTGGTGGGATTAGAAAAGTTCAGTTTGAAAGGAGTTTACAGGAAGGAAATTTTGAAATGGAGCAGAGAACCAAATCAGAAGAGGTAATTGATTTTGCTCTGTATACAGGCCAAGGGGAGCCGCTCATGGTTTTTGAGCAGGAAAGGAAGTGATCCAAGTTATACTAAGAGGAAACAGAGTGTCACCCCAAAATATGTCTTTGAAATATTGGTTATTTTAAGCTGGTTAATTTATAGAAATAGTAGACTCAGAAAGAAACTTTGAACCTCCTCCTTAACTGTCTAAAGGAATTCAGACAGAAAAAATCTGCTTAAAGGGAGGGAGCTATCACCTTAGCATCATGATATGAACTAAGTGTGGCAGACAGGGAAGAATCAAGTAAAGTCTGTTAGACCCCGCTCTGTGCCCACTATTTCTCGGTGGCCCAGCAAGGATGTTTTCCACATATTTGTTCTTTCTCATCTACCTGTGAATTGCCTACTTTCCCTTTGAAGTCCCAGATCCCTGTTTCCATCTCCTTAGTCCAGAATGGCATATGTAGAGTAAACGGAGGCAGTCTGGCTTCCTTACCCAGATGTCTGAGCAAGTAAGGGAGCAGTTTCCGATAACCTTGAGAATGGGTCTGATAAGCAATGTTCTCATAGCCTTGAGAATGGGCCTGATAAGCAGTTCCCATAGCCTTGAGTGGGCTCACATGTGCAGAATCTCCCTGTGTTATACAATGTATCCTGGCACCCAGACAGCTTTATCTGTATTTAGTATATAAGGGGGTTGGGACTTCCTGCTGGGGGACAGGTGACATGAAGTATGACATGCAGAGACACACAGGGGGACACACAGTTTGCAGGGTGTGTGGATCACCCACCTGTGAATAAAGGCATATCAGACATCCCAACGACTCTGTGACTATTCTTCCATCTGTCTGAATCCCATGAACCTGTCCAGCCTTGAACGGTCACAACACAGCATATAAGCCTCAACTGCCCTATTTGTCCTCAGGTCCCCATAATCTTATGGACCCCCATATATACATACATAATAAGTCCGGGGGCTCCCATGCTATGTGTCCCAAGCATCCACAGTGTTCGTGGGCAGCATCATGGATCAGGAAATGCAGTTCGTTGAGCCCAGTCAGCAGTTTGTGAAGGATTCAGTTCAGCTGGTGAAAAGATGCACCATACCCAATAGAAAAGAATTCCAGAAGATTGCCATGGCAACAGCAATAGGATTTGCTATAATGGGGTTCATTGGCTTTTTTGTGAATTGATTCATATGCTCATTAATAACATCATTGTGGGTGGCTGAATACCTTTTTAGAGGAAGGTTTTTCACCTTGGGGATTGGTCAACAAGAGAGGATTTGAGAAGCCTATGGAGTAAAAAACAAATTGTCTGCATATTTTGTGTTGTCCTTTCATTTTTTTCCAGAATATTTTCTATTTCTAAATTAAAATAATTTCAAAATAAAAAAAATAAGTTTGGTTATTTTCTCCTGTTAATCTCTTCATCTTAATTTGACTATCAGACCAGCCAGAAGAATGTAGAAAGGTAAAAGGAAAATTAATTTTCTCCCCCACAACACAAAAGGCAGAGAACACTAGTAGTCTGGTGGTCTGTGTGAAAGAGAGTGGGGAGACTGAGAAGAAAGTCTGAGAGCCAGCCAACCCCATTGTCCAGGTGAGCCTGCAGTGGAAGGGAGCTTAAAGAGAAAGACCTGGGTGGGGACCTAACAAGCAGGCAGCTGTTGTTAGAGATTCAGGGAGGGAAGCGGAGCGAAAGGGCCCATGATGGGGGGAAGGGCAGTGATAGTTCCAACAAGAAGGTAAAATGCATAGAAAACCCTCCGTACATGACAGCGATAGTTAGTATTTGTTTCAAATTAGCAAAAGTGCTCTCTCATAAGAAAGTAGTCAAAGACTATCTTTGTGCTCCATAGCTGATCACCACCCTCCAATTCTGTACAAGAGGTCAAAGACTTCAAAAGGGAGTTAGAGATTGAAGAGGGAATTTCTTTGGAATAATTCTTTAAAAAAAAATCTTCACATGAGGATATTTTTATTGATTTTAGAGAGAGAGAAACATCAATTGGTTGCGTCCCATACATGCCAACTGGGGATCAGACTCACAACCTATGTATGTGCCTTTACCAGAAATCAAACCCACAACCTTTTGGTGTACAGAATGACATTCCAACCAACTGAGTCACCTGGCGAGGTCTCTTTGGAATAATTCTTGAAGTTCTCTGACCTTTCCCACTCCTTCTCCACAATGGAGGGTGGGAGGGAAGAGGGAATCTCCTCTGCTTCAAGATCAGTGGAAGGACCCATAGAGGGCCAGTTGCAGAGCTTGACCTGTGTCCCTTCAAGTTTATAAGACACAACGAGGAAATGCTGGAGGAAGACTCATGTCTCAGAATCCATCAACGCAAGACATCATGGCTGATGTTGGGAACAGCCCATACTTCCAGAGTTTGTGAGCTGTTCCCATGGATGAGAGCTGAGCCTGTCTAGAGAAAGCTAGCCTGAATGTCACAGAACCTGCCCAAGAGGGTGACCTAAAGAGGCAGGAGAGGTCAGCTGACAGACACTGCCATGGCCAGCTGGCAGAAGTGCATTCATCTGAGCTAAAGAAAGTTTAGGGGAGAGACCCTCAGGGATCCTTTCTACAGAATTGTGGAGATTGAGCAGCACTAAAAATCTCAAAGTGCTCCATGAGATAGAACCAACTGTAAACATCTGCCAAGCCCAGGGAACTTTGATGATAGCTCAAAATAGAACTCCAGGAAAACTGCTCTTCTTCCCCACACCCTTACCTTTGCAGCCTACTATCTCCTCCCCACTTTATTCAGACCCTGGAGGGGTCAGAGCTGATGGTTAGCAAGTTGTAGAAGGAGTGGTTGAATTTCAAGGTGAGGAAGTAGTGTCCATGTCTCCTCGCTCTCTTTCCTACTAGTGGCGGCCACCCTGAATCAGAACAAAACTGTGGAAGAGAGAAGGTTTTAACTGTAAACGAGGTGCAAAGATTTTGCATTTTGACTCTTACATAAAATTGGGCATTTGAATTACAAAAACAAAACTGATTTGCAAGACTTGAAGTGACTGGGGACTTTTTATCACCTGAGAGTGACCAGACAAGTTATGTGATCTGCCCTAAGCATCACCTGAAGGGTGAAGAAAAGAGTCCAAAGGTAGTTTTTGCCAGGTAGTTTGGCAAGATCAAAATGTTAACAATGTGTTGACAAGACTTCGGGGATGGATACATCATATGTTGCTGGCAGGAGTGTAAATCAATGCCCATCCATGGAGGGAAAATTGAAAATATCTACCAAAATTACAAATGCACTTCTAAGAACTTAACCTACAAATATCCTCATATATGTACATGCTGGAGCAAAGACAACTCCCTACCCCACCCCCTTCAGTTCTGACAGCTGGACTAATAATAAAATAATAAAACTGACACAAGACTAGATTAATACATGCACATGGAAGAATCACAATATGATGCTCAGATCATAAAATGAGGCTCAAAGAAATAATCGAACCAGGCACATCTTTATACTATTTAAGCAATAAAAAGAAAAAAAAAACAATAAATTCTGAGAAATTGACAGAACAAAAAAAAATAGTGTTCTTTAGAAAGGAATCTAAGGTTTGGGGATTAATTAATGAAGAATTTAAACAAAGTAGTAAATCAGAAAAGAAGCCATAAGATTTGATTACACAGACTCTTTGTCTCTGAGTTGTTTAACTCTAGCGATAAGGGGTGTCTTCCAGGTGTGAAAGGGCTCCTTTCGCATGAGAGACTTATTTCCTGCGTTCAGAAAGACAAGGGAGGGTCAAGGTGCGATTCTGACACCAGCGACCATTAAGTAGTGTTCATTTAAGGTCATCAGGATGCCATTGTGGGATATTTGGGGGCAGCCTGTTTTGGGCCTCAACTTAAGACAACACATATGAAATAGATAATCCATTAAAATCCCAAAGGATTGAAAAGATCCAAATGTCCATCAATTGTAGCCTAGTTAAATGGTGTGATATTATGCACAAGTTAGAAGAATAACAGAGATCTATCTGTATTGATGTGAGAGGGATTTCAACCAGATATTTTGTCTAGTGAAATAAGCAAGATGCAGAGGATGTGAATGTCTCCATTTGTGTAAAAGGGGGAGGGACAAGAATATTTGCAGATATTTGATTATATACACAAAACCTGTGGAAGTCACACAAGAAACTGGTAATATTGCTCACTTTTGAAGAAGGGAATGAGTAGTTGGGAGATGAAGGGGAATGAAAGAAAGACTTTCATTTTATATCCTTTTACATCTTTTGAATTTTGAAATATATGACTAAAATACTAATTCCAGGGGCAGGGGTCGGGGGAAGTTTAGATAAAAACAAAACAAAACAAAACAAACTGAATATGCCCAAAGTTGGGAAGTGAAATCATGGAAATGGACATTTTTTTTCATTTTTCAATATTAAGATACAATTCAGATATCATTTTAAAGTATATAGTTCAATGGTTTTTAGTATATGAAGAAAGCTGTGCAACCATCACCACTGTCTCATTCTAGAATATTTCATCACTCAAAGCAGACCCCCACATGTGTTAGTTGTCACTCCCTTTGCTCCGTCCCACTAGTGCCTGGTAATCATTAATCTGCTTTCTATCTTTATGAATTTGCCAATTCTGGATATTTCATATAAATGGAATCATACAATATGTGATTTTTTTTGCAACTGCCTTCTTTCACTTAGCATGTTTTCAAGGGTCATCCATGTTGTAGCATGTGTTAGAACCTCATTTCTTTTTATGGCTGAAAAATATCTTATGTACTGCCACATGATGGATATTTTCTGTACACATTTTCAAACACATTTAAGATACATTCTGGTCCGACTATGAAAAAGTCCAATTTTCCACGCAGGTCAGTTTTCCTTTTCCATCCCATGCACTTCTCACCCAACTTCCTTGTTTCTTCTGGTCTTTCCCTCCCTTCTCTGTCTGATGCTGTTTGTGCATTCCCCATCCCTCCGGCTTCCCTCCCGCATACCTTGCTTCTCATAACATGCATTTTTCATTCCCTCTCTATTTGCCAGCATGTATAATCATCATTGCCATATTAATTCATCTTGGAAAAAATTTAAAAGCTGACACACCCGAGCTTTCTTTGCATAGCCATTTTTGCCACTAGCTCTTAGCCTGCAGGCCCAGGGGATTGTTGAAACCTGCCCTGCCCCCTTCTCCCACCAGTCTGAAGCTGTAGCATTTTTCAAGCCCAGGATTACTGATCCCCAGAGACTCTCTTCACAGAGATTACCATCAGCAGCAACTGGAAGGCAGTGTTTATTTTACCTACAAATAAGACTTTGAGAAACAGGAGGGAAGTCACACACGCACACACACTCCCTCCAGAGAAACCTTTTGGCCTGGAATTTCCTTGGAGTCAGGGTAAACACAAAAAATAAGAGCTCAGGTTCTTCCGAGGCCAACTCTGTCCATCCAGGCTCCAGAGAGCATTCCCTCCCAGTGGGGAGAACAGGCCTTATTTACAAGAGTGGCATCCTTAGCAGTCAGAGATCGGAGTTTCAGATCAGTGAATGAAACTTGTTTGGATTTTTAATTACAAATGTCATTGCCCTATCAGTGGCTAAAATCCTATTTAATGGAAAATAGACACTTGTTTTTTATTTTTGGTTTGTTTTGTTTTGTTTTTTAACTATACCATTGCCTTCATATCCCCACTCTGGGAATAGCAACATCCTGTCTCTCCTGAAGGATTGCAACAGAGTTAATTGCTCTGTTTTCTCCTCTTGCCCTATTCCACCATCCTACAGAGTGACACAGGTTGATGCTCCTCCTACATTCCCCTGTCAGTCAGACCCCTTTTCTAAACCATTCTCTGTCTCTCTGGTCCCAGCAGGACAAAGTCTCGCTGGTGTACGGACATATAAGTCTTTCCAAAATTGTGTTCCTGTCTTTCCCTGTTCTCCCACACATACCCTCTCCACCAATCAAACAGGTCGACTCACTCTCCTCTGACCACCCCAAGCACATTCCAGCCCTGACTCAGACCACACTATCTCTTCTCTGTCTAAAAAGCTCTCTATTCCCTCATTCAACAAAAATTCCCACTACGTGCCAAGAGGCAAGACTTCACAGTGAGAGGGGCGAGTGAGAGCAGCAGACAAAGCATCAGGCAGTTCTAACGCAGTGTGAGAAGGGATATGGGACAGTGAAGCAGGGTTCTGAGGGAGAGTAAACTAGTGGGGGAAGGGGGCCGGGGAAAGATAACATCAGCCGCACTGACTGCAAGCTTTCAGCAGCTGTTAGGTAGGTAGTGTTCTTCCATTGTAGAGAGGGGCAGGCTGAGAGCTCACAGTGTCAGAGGGCTAGGTGCTGGGAGCCACATTACTGCCTCTCTGAGGCCCACATCTTCCTGGGCCAGAGAGGCTTAAGTGAGGGCACCTGACACCAGAAACTTTCACCTTCTGCATCTCTTTAGCAAGCAATGGCACAGGTCCTTGTTCTTTGCAGTGTTTTTAAGCTTTGTGTGCGTGTTATATCTTGTTTCCCCAACTGGCTATGTCCCTGTGGGCGGGGCATAGTTTCACACACACTATTTTGTACAGAGTAGGCAGCCAATAAATATCTGTTGAATGAATAAGTGACTAAATGTACTCATAGCACCTAGTTATCTATCTAAAATCATCTGTCTGTGAAATAGGTCCACTAAAGAGAGTTTCTCTTTCCTAATTCACAAGGAGTCCTGAATAGATTAATTCATTTGTGTCCCCAATGAGACTTGAGATCTTCAGTTGAAGAACACTAAAATCTTACTGGATAAAAAAACATAAAACAAAATATATTTTACCTGGTAGCAGGGCCTCAAATACTCTCCTTTAAACTCATTTAAATTCAGAACACAAAAGTGAAGAACATAGAATAAGGAGAAAAAACTTATTTTTCCTCTTTAAATGTTTTTGCAGTATCCAAAATGATTTCTGAGCTCTGGGAGTATGCTGCCAAAATCAGAAGAAATGTACAAAGCAATGCACAGCTCAGAGCTGGCCTTTTCCTGAAGAGTGGATGGCCTGGGTCCTCCAAAGCCTGGGCACTGGAGCTCTGAAGCAGCTTCTCACTCAGCAATTAACGCTGCTGGAGCTACACCCAGGCCCCAAGCCTCCAGCTTTGTCTCTGGGAGAAAATGCTGCTGAACATTGAGGAAATCTTCCAGGAGATTAAAAATAATGACAGAGATCTACAGCTTTGCTGTCCTTGCCTTCCCCTCTGGGCATGAGGCTGCCTGCTCCCAGGATGCCTTGTGCAGAGTGGGTGGTGGCCTTTCAGGGAGAAATGGGCATGGGTGACCACACCCTTCTTTAAGGCTGTCCTCCCTCTGTCTGAGGGACACTGTGTTCTCTTTGACAGTTTTCCTGTCTCCTCCACCTTGTCCCACCTCCGCACTCACTGACCTACTTGCCTTCAAGTTTGAAAGCAATGGTCTCTCCCCTTCTCTCCTCCTCACACTCTGTCCAGGTGACTTACTTACACCCTCCCCAAGGAGCAACCTCCAAATCTTACATTCATTTACACTTTTGCCTGCCCGCAGTGAAAACTCATTATGCCCCAAATTATCTCATTCTCTCTCTCTCTCCAAACCTGTCTATCCTGCTACCTTGAGAGCCGGAAACCTGAGGCACTGCTCTCCCTTCTGGTCTCCATGTGCTGTCAGGCTCCATCCTCCATGTTCCAACTGCCACTCTCTTAGTTCAGGCCCTGCTTTCTCTCTCATTAGCTTACAGAATGGTTTCTCTGTCCCCAATCTCTTGCTCAGTCCAACCTCCAAATTTTGGCTGAAGAGATATTTCTAAAATGCCAATCTGATCATGTTTTCTCCCTATTTAACTTCTGTCACTGGAATCCTACCACCTAAAGCAGTGATTTCTAAACCCAGTTATACACCTGGGGGCTTATAAAAACTAAAGATTCCAAGGACCCAAGAAGGGCTGAGTCAGAATCTCCAAGGAGTTGTAGGCTATTTGCCCTGTCTTGGACCTGATTTTGAAAATCACTTTTACTAGAAGAATCAACTTCAAATTACTTTGAAGTGCTTTGGCTTCAACAATCTGAGCCATCTTCCATGATTTCATTTCCTGCAGGTACACTCATTCTCTGCCCTGGTATTCCACTGTGCAGATGGCCAAGTGAAGGCTTCCTTATGCCCCCTGGAAAAATCAGTTCCATCCTCCTCCAGGCCTCCTCCTAGCCAAAAACAAAAACAAACAAACAAACTAACTAACTAACTAAAAAAAACCTACTAGGGCTGGGTGAAGGGATTAAGAGATACAAATTGGCAGTTATAAAATAGTCATGGAAATTTAAAGTACAGCATGGGAAATATAGTCAATAATATTGTAATAACTGTATGATGTCAGGTGGGTACTACACTTATTGGGGGGAATCACTTTTTAAGTTATGAAAATGTCCAATCACTATGTTGTACACCTGAAACTAATATAACATTGTGTGGCAATTCTAATTAAAAAGTAAAACACAACACTACTCTATCACTTAGCACATTGTACCTATATTTCATTTTTTTTTTAAAGATGTTGGTCTCTCCAGCTAGGTTACAGACTAACTCCCTGAGGAAAGTCTTAAATAGCTTTGCATTCTCAACTCCCAGCGCAGGGCTGGATCATAATTGGTTCTTAATAAATATGTATTAAATGCATGACTGGATGAAGATGAGTATAAGAAAACACATAATTTCCACGTTAAAGAAAAAGAAACAGGCCCAAGGTGGAGTCACTTACCCACAGGACAGCAAACCCAGACTTAATTGCAGTTTCAGCCCCTCCCAGGAGTGGAATTTTAAACTGGAATTTCTTGATCAAGGTAGTGAGGTAATCTGCCTGATAGGACCCTTGCTCCCTTTCCCTGAAAGACAGGCAAGCTAGCCTGAAATGACCTTTTCTTTCTTTCTTTTCTTTCTTTCTTTCTTTCTTTCTTTCTTTCTTTCTTTCTTTCTTTCTTTCTTTCTTTTTTTTTTTTTTTCTAATAACACTCTTGTCTCAGCCAGTTCCCTATAAGAACCTTCGGTTGTGCACAGATCCTCAGAGCACCTCTCTGTTTACTAGGTAGGTGTGAAGAGCAGGACCAATAGAATGGCATTGGTTTGATTAAGATAGCATAAAGTATATAAAACAAAGTGGAGTCACTCATGTCAACTAAAATGGCTGCCAGTCAGCCATGACACTTTGTTTCAAGAGGAAAATTATTTAAGTCAGAGCAGGCACATCTGGCAAGGAGACACACTTAAGATATCTGCACATATGGTCAGAGTAGCCACGTCTGCAGAGCATGACCACCCATAGATGGGCTCCTGGAGAAATTCCACACTTGCTAGCAGGGGTGTCAAGCAGAATAGCCATGTACCACCCACAGGCTATTAGGCAAATTCCACATCTAGCATCGGGGTGCCAGGACATTTATCGAAAAGACCCAGAAGGGTGGAGTACACCACTTAGAAGGTATATCTGAGGCAGGCTCCAGACCACTGCTGAGACACCCGAGCTCCACACTCCAGAGTGCTGCTCCACACCACGCTGATCTCCCTTGGCATTGGCTGCCCCAGGCTCTGCCCTGCTGGACTAGGGACCTCTGTCCTGCTACGCACCTGGCTCTGGAGATCATTCCTTGCAAGACACTGGCAACTCCCTTGCCCACCGTGCTGTCTCCAGAGCCTGCACACGAGACTCTGGGACTCCGGTTCATTATCCCCCATTGATTGATTGTGTGTGTGTTATATTTCTCTTAGATTGTTAGAGTGTGAGTAGGAATTAATGTATGTTGAGGCTCTACTTTGAGTGAATTTGCATTCAATAAAAATGAGTGAATAGCATAGTTACTGTGTGTGATTCTTGTCTGTTCCTTGGTGCTGGGCTGCTCAGCAGACAGCTAGCCGAGCAGTTGCCCAGCTGACTTATAGGAAAGATTGTATCACGAGCAGATGTTTGTGAAAGTGGGATGCTGGTTGATTCTAGGGCCAATCAATAAAGCCAATTAGATCTTCAGATTCACTTGGTGGAATTTTGTTTTTTAATACACACACATAAAATTTTATGGAGATGGAATAATATGAAAAGCTACAGTTTTTATAATTTCTAAAGTTTAAAAATATCTGAAGCCCCAGAAACTTTCTATGTTTTGCCTAAAGTCTAAAACCTCCACATCCTTTTTTCCCTAGCATCCTCAGCTAAAACCACCCAGCAGTAGTGTCCTAAGGGGAAAGGGGCCTCTGGCTCAGGTGCAGCCAATAAGGGATGGCTTTGGTTATGATGATTTTTTTAAAGATTTTTATTTATTTATTTTTAGAGAGAGAAGAAGTGAGGAAGAAGGAGAGGGAGAGAAACATCAATCACATGCCCCCACAGGTGACCTGGCCAGCAACCAGCCATGTACCTTGACCAGGAATCGAATGGAACTGGCAACCTTTCGGTTCACAGGCTGGTGCTCAATCCACTGAGTCACGCCAGCCAGGGCTGACTGTTATAATTTTAAAGAAGATAATAAGCCAGTTAAAACCCAGTGCTTTTGATTATCAACATGTGTTAGTAATTCTAAACAAAGTCAGTGATAAAATTCTACTGGTTCCCCCTCCCCTCCAGGTAACCCTGTCCTCTTGTGATTCTTTTCCTTACTGTCCTAAATAAAGCTATGTTTGATATTTAAATCTTTATAAAGAGAGAGAGAGACCAGATAAACCTCTTGGTCTGTTGCCAGTGGAAATCAGACTCTTCCACAGGGTTATGAGGAAAGCGTTTCACAGACACACACAGGAGATTGTGGTGGGACAGGTTTATTTGGGTTTCCCATGTTCCATCTCTGTCCTTCCTGCCATGGAAAAAGACTATTTTTTGTTTGATTATTTAGTTGACTTTTATTTTTCGTAAAGATGTTATTTATTTTTAGAGAGAAGATAAGGAAGAGAGAAAGAGAGGGAGAGAAATAATCAATGTGCAAGAGACATATCGATCATTTGCCTCTCACACACCCACAATTGAGGGCCCAGCCCACAACCCAGGCATGTGACCTGACTGGGAGTCAAACCAGCACCCTTTGGGTTCACAGGCTGGCACTCAATCTACTGAGCCACACCAGCCAGGTCATAGATGACTTTTAAAAATAAACATATGCACCTATTTGATGAAAAGTAAAAGAAAGTAATTTATTTGCAAGAGGAGAAAAGTGTTTATTCTAAACTAAAGCTACTTATTAATATTGCAGACCCCGAGAAAGACGATACTTACCAAGAAGAATTCCTGGTGGCTAAGTAGGCTTAAATTAAAAAACAAAAACAAAAAAACAGCACAACTTAGCAGCAGTTTCTAAACAGGGGCCTGTTATAGGCCTCCAACACAAGCCGCACATTAGGGAGAATCCTGCACTGAACACAAGCCTGTACTAAGCTGCCTGCCTCCTGCACTGAACTGCCTGCCTGCACTATGTTGCTGCCATCTCAGCCAACCCTTATAAAGGAGTTCTTGGAATCCTATTTCAATATACAGGACCAAGACTTTACCCATCCAATCTGAGCTGTGCAACTATCCCCAAAAGAATCCTCACTGATCAATCAGAGTGACTGCATTATGACCAATCAAACCTCAAAAATTTTGAGCCTTCATTTCCATAAGGATGGACCAATCAGGGACCAGAGTTGGGACTTGTCTATATATAAGTCAGCTCTCCTCTGTCTCTGAGAGCACACTTTCCCTTTTCACTTAAGACTGAAGACTGTATTTTCCAGCTGGAGCTGAAACACCAAAGACATCTTTAGGTGGAGCAGATCTGTCTGCCTGAAGAGGAGCCTTGCTCAGAAGCACCCTCTCCCCAGGGCCACCTCACAGCCATGCTATTCCACAGCCATGCTGTTTCATAATTGGACTATAACACTATTGAGGTGTTCTAATAAATGTGCTGTGTCACAAGTGAGCTGTTTGCACTGAATAGTTTCCTTCTTAACCTTACCCCAAATAGGAGTTCCTATTGGGGGTTCCTTTTGAGGCTGAGTTGGCACCATCGATTGACAATGTAATGCTTACACATTTTTTTAACAGTGAAGAAATAGAATCCTCTGCATAACACTGTTTTAGCTTAATACTAAAATGAGGCAAATTCCTTACATTAAACAGGTGGAATTATTCAATAATTTAATAATTCAAATGCTACAGGAAGTCTGTGACACATTAAAAAGTATTTTATTGAAAAAATATTTTATTGAGATATAATTGATATATACTTGTTTGGGTGTACAGCATAATAATTCAATATTTATGACACATTTCTGAAAGAATGATAATACATACATAACTATTCATAGAAAATGCCAGACAACAAAAAGGAAACATACTTTTAGGTGCTTTTTACAAAACTGAAACAGAATTTTGTAAAAGCCAATTTTCCATATTTCAGTATATACAAATTAAAATATACAATTAAAATAGCTTAGAATTTTGCAACCTTGTTAGAAAACTTACCATAAAAGTCCAGTCAAGATGGTGGTGTAGGCAGAAATGCTTCACTTCCTCATACAACCAAAAGAAGGATAACATCCAATTTAAAAATAAAGGACAACCAGAACTGCCAGAAAATCACCTACATGGAAGTCCAACAACCAAGGAGTTAAAGAAACATTCATACTGGTAGGAAGGGCACAGAGGACTTGTGGCAAAGCGAAGTGGTGGATGTCTTGGGTGATCCCACATTCATGTGCAGATAAGCCAGGAGGAATAACAGGGGAGTGAGATAGAACACAAAAGCCAGGGTTTCAGCACGGGAAACTAAAGACTCAAAACCCCTGGCTGTAAAAAATCTGTGGGGGTTGCAGTGGGGCAGGGTGGGGGGAACTCCCAGTCTCACAAGAGAGTCCATTGAAGAGACCCACAGGGTCCTAGAATGTACACAAACCCACCCACCTGCGAATCAGCATCTGAAAGGGCACAATCCACTTGTGGAAAGCAAGGGAAATGATGGAAAATGGGACGAGAGCCAAGCAACTGGCATTGTTTCCTCTCTGACCCCTCTCCCACAGACCGTGCCACAATTCAGGAAAGAGGATTGCCCCACCCTGGTGAATACTTAAGGCTCCAGCCCTTACCAAGTAACAAGTGTGCCAAGACAAAGAAATATGGCCCAAATGAAAGAACAGATCAAAACTCCAGAAAAAGAACTAAGCAATGAGAAGATAGACAACTTATCTGATGTACAGTTCAAAACACTGGTAATCAGGATGCTCACAGAAATGGTTGAGTATGGTCTCAAAATGAAGGAAGAAATGAAGGCTACACAGAGTGAAATAAAGAAAATATACAGGGAACCAACAGTGAAGGGAAGGAACCTGGGACTCTAATCAATGATTTGGAACAAAAGGAAGAAATAAACATCCAGAATGAAGAAACAAGAACTCAAAAAAATGAGGAGAGGCTCAGAAACCTCTGGGACAACTTCAAACATTCCAACATCCAAATCACAGGGTTGCCAGATGAAGGGAAATAACAAGAAATTGAAAACGTATTTGAACAAATAATGAAGAAAAACGCCTCCAATCTGGCAAAGGAAATAGACTTCCAGGAAGTCCAGGAAGCTTGGACTCCCAAAGAAGTTGGACCCAAGGAAGCACACACCAAGACACATCATAATGTAGTTACCCAAGATGAAAAATAAGTAGAGAATCTTAAAAGCAGCAAGAGGAAAGAAGAGAGTTACCTACAAAGGAGTTCCCATAAGGCTATCAGCTGATTTCTCAAAGGAAACTGTACAGGCTAGAAGGGGCTGGAAAGAAGTATTCAAAGTCATGAAAGGCAAGGACCTACATCCAAGATTACTCTATCCAGCAAAGCTATCATTAAAAATGGAAGGGCAGATAAAGTGCTTCCCAAATAAGGTCAAGTTAAACGAGTTCATTGTCACCAAACCCTTATTATATGAAATATTAAAGGAGCTTTTTCTAAGGAAAGAAAAGAAGATCAAGAATATGAACAGTAAAACAACAACAAACATAGCTCTGGCTGGTGTAGCTCAGTGGATTGAGCGCAGGCCTGTGAACCAAAGGATCTCGGTTTGATTCTCAATCAGGGCACATGCCTGGGTTGCAGGACAGTTCCCACTAGGGGACGCATGAGAGGCAACCATACATTGATATTTCTCTCCCTTTCCTTCCCTTCCCCTCTAAAGATAAATAAAATCTTTAAAAAAACCCGACAACAACTATCAACAACTGAACCTAAAAAACAAAAACAAAATCTAAGCAAACAACTAAAACAGGAAAAGAACCAGAGAAATGGAGATCACATAGAGGGTTATCAGTGGGGAGGAGGAGGGGGAGAGAGGGGAGAAAAGGTACAGGGAATAAGAAGCATAATTGATAGATACCAAATAGACAGTGAGAGTTTAAAAATAGTATAGAAAATGGAGAAACCAAAGAACTTATATCTACAACCCATGGACATGGACATGAACTAAGGGTGAGGGGGAATGCTGGAGGGTGGGGGGTGCAGGGATAAAGGGGAGAAAAAAATTGGGACAAGTGTAATAGCATAATCAATAAAATATACTTTAAAAAAAAGAAAACTTACCTTAAAATCTCTCATTTTCATCAAGGTAAAAAACAATTTTCATAGTCAAAGAGTTAGAAGCACCAGATCCTTTGACCTCTCAGAATCCCTCAGCTAGAATTTGGAATATTATGCATCTTTGACCAAGCTTTCTTTGAGGAACCTCAGAGCAAGTTTACCAGCCATGTTGCAAAGCATATAAAACTAAAAAGCCTTTCTTTTTGTCCTTTAGATAAACAGATTATTCTCAAGACAAGAAGGAAAGAGGAAAGAGAGGAGAGAGAGAGAGAGAGACAGAGAGACAGAGAGACAGAGAGACAGAGAGAGAAAGGACAGACAAATCCAAATGGAGTCACTGTCCCTAAGATCCACCAAGACTTAACACCTAACCCAGGATCAGGCTGGCCTGGCAGAGGGTGGCAGGTTTATTCTGAGGCAGAAACCTGTCATTCTTCCAAAATTGTGTAGATTTTTAACCTTATGTTTTAGTTTGTAAACTAAGCCTATGAAAATAAGATAACTAAAAACTAACAGAGGGAATGCTAGGAGAACCCAGGTGTTAGAGCTTAGCCTTAATTGAGAGGCTTAAGTGATTAAAACTGTAACTAAAGAGTAATTCCAAAATCATGAAGCTTTTGAATAAAGACCCCTTCTTTTATCACCAAAGCTTTGCCTCTGGACTTTTGCCTAGAGGGTTGCAGCAGGCAGCAAGACCCCAACTTGCTGTTCAGTAACAGTATTAGGATAGTTAGAAGGGGAACTGCAAAAGGGAGGAGTAAAGCTATGGGCCATGACTTTGAATCTTAAAAAGAGGTCGAAGTTACAATTTTGGATGCAGACTCAAAGATACCTCAAACGTTGCATTGTACTTGTGCTGATTTGTTGACATAGAAGCAACACTGCTCTTTGAGATATAGATATGTGCCTCTTTCTGAGGCAATGAGGAGATCTAATGTGCTTCGATTCTGACAGGCAACCCCTCTTAGGGAGTTTATCTGCTTCTGGGGGAATGCTGAAGTCTCCCCCATTTTAGTGCTTTGGCGGTGTCCTGGGGTAGGCAATGGTAGATGACTAAGGAGGCTCCCCTTACTGCAGTTCCCATAGCCAAGACCATTCCCATAGCCAAGAGAATGCCTATAAGTGATATTAGAGGAATTAGGGGACCAGCCCTTTTGATTAAGTGTCCTTGTGCCCTTAATGGGAATGGGAGAGTGGCATTTTCCCAGTCTGTGGAGACATCAGGAAGGACGTAACCAAGAGAGCAAATTCCCCTCCACTGTGAAGGGAGGGTCCAATGCCTTAAACCCACAAATCCAGAATTTACTAATTCAGAAAAGAGTAGCTGAAATAAATTAAATTGATTTGTTCAGATATGGCTAATTTTTTCCCTTTTTATAAGAGTTATTTACCCAAAATTTGTACTTTAAAAGATGGCCCAGACAAGACTTCTTGGAGATGAGTAGGTATTTGCATTTCAAAAATGTGGGAAAGGAAATCAAGCTTCTCCTAGAAGGACTTTGGTTTCATAAAGCCAATTATCTATAAGTCTTTTTAAGATGACTAGAGGAGGCTTTGGAAAGTTAAAAGGATCCGGTGGGCTTTGATGTTCTGAAGCCACACCTCTGGTCCTGTAAAGATTTCATTTGTAAACAAAGACAGTTATTTTTAATACCTCAACAGTTGGGTCACCACCACGCAAATGTTTGTAAAGGGCTTGGGCAGGAACCCTGTTATCCCATACTGTTGGATCGATCTGGCATTCCCAAGAAGGGTAAGTGAATCTGGGTGATCCCTAGCCTGTATGGCTGACATTTGAAGCGGGGACTTCAACGTAGGGGTGCCCCTATAATTATTCTAGTTCCTAATAATTGAAGGAGGTCTCCACTGGCAGGGGTCAGACACTCTGGGACTACAAGAAAAGAATGAGTGAAGTAATACCTGTCCCAGAGACAACCCAAAGGAAGGGTAAGGTTGTAGGCTTTTCAGCTACTCCTAGGACAATACAGGAGTGTAAGGAAAGGAGTCTGGAGAAGCAAGTAAAGACAAAGTATGTGTCCCTGGTATCTGAGAAGAAAGTTACTGCCCTACCTGCCATGTCCATGTATACCGGTCCAGTAATGGTGACCTCTTGAAGCAGGGCCAGCTGTAGTGGGCGACTTCAATCCTGTGCCACCATCTGCAAGGCAGCTGCGGACTTGAGCCTGCGAGTTCCAACTCAAGGGACAGAGAGCTCTGCCTAGTGGCCTGCCTTCTTGCTTACAGCATGGTGCCTGAGGTGGCTTGTTACAATTTGGACATTCCTTAGCCCAGTGCCCCGCCTTCAGGCACACATGACACTTAGTATCCTTTAGGGTGGACCTGGAGGGGCCTGTGGAGTATGGCTGTGATTGTCCCACAAGAGCGACTAGAATTTGGGCATGCCTTAGTCTCCTGCCTTTTCTCCTCTTGAGCCCTGGCCTCCCTTTCCTGGTCCTTATTGTAAAAGACTGCATTGGCCATAGTTAACATTTCATCCAAGGAAACTCCAGGTTCCTGAATGAGGTTTTGTAACTTTCTCCTAATATCAGAGGTCAGCTGAGTTAAAAATTTGCCTTTTAGTATCACCTCATATGATTCTAGATCTAGGTGTGTTTGATAAGTGCTTCCTTTAGCCTTTCTAGAAATGTGGTGGGATTTTCATCTGGACCCTGACTAGTGGCAGAGGCCTTGGAATAGTTAAGGGTCTTCTGATGGCCAGCCTAAATCTCGCTAGTCCCACACAGGAGCCATTGGTGGGACTGCTGTTTCTCCTGTGGTGCATTTGTTATCTGATAAATATAAGTTGTTAACAAATTTTCTGGCCTCCTTGATTACTTTCTCCTGCTTGATATCTGATAGTGTCTGTCCCAAGACAACCATAATATCCTTCCAAGGTAACTCATAAGCCAAGGAGAGGTGCTAAAATGCATCTCTATATTTATCTGGGTTGTCAGAATATTTTCCTAAGTCAGTTTTAATTTGCCTCAACTCAACGGGAAAAAAGGTTTATGGATTAACTGGGGCCCAAACTCTCCCATGGTTTCTATTAGAGGTGTCCTAGGAGTAGAGGAAGTGGAGGCCATTGGTTGGGCTGGAAGACCCAGATATGGGGGCAGTAGAGTAAATGGAAGGAGAGTTTTCCTGAGGTCCTACAGCTGAAGTAGACTCTAAAGGGGTCTGGGAATTAGAAGAAAAGGAATCAGGAAGTAATATGGGAGTAAGCTTACACTTATGGCATAAATCTCCATGACTCCTTAGATAAAAGACTGCCTGTACATATGGGATTTGGGGCCATTTACTAAGACGTTTGCAAAAAAAGATCAAGCTATAAGATTGTATTGTAATTTAAGGTCCATTTTGTGGCCAAACCTCCCCATCTCCTAGCCAATATTGAGGCCAAGCAGTGTTGCAGAAAAATATAAGTCCACTTTTTTTTCAGAATTGGGGGATCAAACTGAGGTCAACTGGAAAGGATATATCCTAGAGGGATGCCAGCAGGAATGGATTCTTGGCTTCCCATCTGGAAGGGAGAGGTAACATGAGGTTAGAGATCCCAGCGTCCTGGGGTCTAAACCTGAGAGTTTTCATGTCCTGGAACTTGGGGATCTGGGACTCAGCATCCTGAGAACCTGAAATCAAAAATGGACATTTCTGCTGTGGACAGGGTAGAGGCAGAGGCAGGTACATGTCTGCTCCTTCCCCTCCCGAAGGGTTGCCTACCAATTGTAGGAAGAATCTTGGTAGTTCCTACATTCTTCTGGGAGCCAGAAAGTCTCGACCGGGGGTGGGAGCCCAAGAGGCTCAACCAGGTTTTGAGGAGAAAATTATAGAAGGCTAAAGAGAAAACAAGAAGAGTGGAGTAGTGCAGAGCCTGGGTAGGAGCATAGCCAAGGAGAAAACTTTGGTCCCATTGAATTTGGCCTACCTGCTGGAGGGATTTTACGAGCTGACTCTTGCTAAAAGCTATAATGCTGGGACTGAGTGATTCCTTAACCACATGTTCTGATAAGGTTGTGGGCCTAAACTTAACTAATCCAGTGGCAATGACTCTCAGAATGGGGAAATACTCTCAGGACCAACAGTCTGGGCTGGCCGAATCTCATGAGTCCTCAGGCCTTAAATAAAGGAGATGTCTGAGGAGGAGAGAGATCCCTGTCTCAGTAAAGAACCAAAGGGACAGACAGGTTGCAAACCCGAATTTGCCCCCTCTGCCTCTCGAAGGCACACAAAGGACAGGTTTGTGCCAACTTGTCTGCCTTTTCAAGATACTTTACTAAGTGGACCTTATTCAAAAAAGTGTGCAGAGGGCCCCTGAGGAGATATGTGCAAAATGTCCCTTGTTTCCACTTAATGTGGGCATGACAGGGCTGAGCCCAGTTTGAAACAGGAGTAAGATGCAGGGCTCAGAACAGGCAGTTAAAGAGTCGAAGAACCTTGTGTTCAATGTGGTGGACTAACACCAGGCAGAGCCATAACTAACTACCAAGTATCAGGAGTTGTCTATTGATAGCCTCTGGCCAATGGCAGCATAAACAGTGTTCACAGAAACAAGAAAGGGGAAGGATAGTGTCACCATCAGCAGGGTAATAGCTAATGAAGACACATGGCCCAAAGGAACATGGTCATTGTTTGTCAAGACAGCAGATACAACAGCTGCCCTGCCTGCAGGGTTAGCAGAGAAGGTAGAGGTATAAATAGAGTGTCCAAATGGCAGCAGGAGAAGCTAGATCTAAAAGGAAAGTTGAAGACTTATGAGTAAGGCTGATTGAACAAGAATGCATGGCTAGAAGAAAAGAGCTTAGAAAGCCCGGAATTTTCCACTGAAGGTTAAAATCTTGCCTCCTCCCCTCAAGTGTTAAACCTAATTAGGGGAAATGCTTCAGGGGTGAAAGTGTGATTACTTGTACGATGCTCCTCATTTGCATGGACATTTGCTTGCAGCTGATGGGGGACTTAGTGTCTCTTCCCAGGTCCATGACCATCTTATCATTTCTCGAGAGTCCTCTAGCAGCAAGCACCCTAGTGGCTTTTAAATGCTTGGCCCATGCCAGCATGGTACGGCAATTTCTCAAGAGGGAGAAAGCAAGAAACCCTCAGCAAGAGCAATAAGTATAGGAAGCTGACGTGCAAACTGTCATCACCAAGGATATGACCATAAAGAGGGTCCTATCCAACAATCCAAAGTCATGGTACCAAAAGATGTTACTGGAGCTCTATTCTTCTTGCCAACAAAGTAAAGAATTACAGATCAGTGAGATGGAAGTAGAAGAGTAAGAGTTTTATTAGTATAACCTCAAGGGAGAGAATGGACCTGCCAAGAGTGGTAAGAAGAACCTGAATTGAGTCTCCTGAATCTGCTGCCTTACGTACATGCATGATTATTGTATTAGCGCAGGGGAGGGATTCTATATTGATTGACAAATACTTTGGTCATATAACTTTAGTCTCTTCTGCGCATGCCCTTTTTCCTAATTCTCCGTGACTGCCCACATGGGGCTAAAACAGCCATGAAAATTTGCTAACAAGGGCAATTAACTGAAACTATTTCAACTATTTGCCTTGGGTCAACAAGAGCAACGGCCCCCTTCCTCCTTCCTCCCACTGCTCATTTGTAACTACTGCCTAACACTTCCTCCTTATGGTCCCCATGCTGCTCTTCCCTACCCCCCACAGATACACACCTGTCACCTGGGTCTATTTCTCAGAGAAGTTGCTCCCAGAACAAGATTGAAAAGTGTGTAGGATATTCCCCTTCCTTCTCCTTAAACCACAGCCTGCCTCCAGAACTGTGAGAACACTGTGTCACTTGGGGGGTTCATTTGCTTCCCCACATCCAAACCTGATAACTTTCTAATTTCTTAAGACTTAAAGCCCCACTATAAGTTTGTAACCAAATGCAGGTCCTGCTGCTTGTGGCTTCGGAAGCCAACACTCAAGAGGCAGATGCTGATGTAAAGGAAAGAGGTTGAGATTCTGGCCATCTGGGAGATGAGGGACTCTTGTCTCAAAGCCAATCTCAATATCTCAGTGCAGATAGCAGATTTCATAAGGAGAGAGAGGGGAACAGAACAAAGAGATCAAGGGAGAGGGATGCGAAATTCTCTACTTGCTGACAAGCACAGTGCATTCTGATAAGGCAGGTGATGGTGTGGTGTGCGTCATCCTGGCTCCATGGTTGAAGGTCAGTAATCTCCTGGAACTGGGATGCCTTAAGGTTAGTGTCTATCTTTTGAAGTTAGTTTTCAGGATTCTTACAGAAACATGTTTTTATCTACAAGCTCCATACTGGTATTAGTCAGAGTCAGCACTTACAGAAACAACATCAAAAGAATGGTGAGGTGGGTTACAATTCCCCACTGTTACAACAGAAAGAGAAATAAACAAAGAACTTCACTTTTTAAAAATTGTTTTATTGACTTCCGGCCAAGATGGAGGCATAGGTGGACACACTATGCCTCCTCTCACAACCAAGATTAAGGACAACAAAAATACAGAAACAAACAAACAAAAAACACCCAGAACAGATAGAAAATTGAATTGTACAGAAATCCGACAATGATTCACCCAGACTGGTAAGAGGGGTGGAGTCGGCGGCCCTCGGAGAGGGGTAGCAGCAGGAAAAAGCAGTGGCTAATGGTCTCAGATGTGCAGGGGCAGTTGGCACACACCAGGTGTACAGGCGGTGGTTACCAAGCACAGGGAGGCAACAAGGAGACCAAGCCAGGTGCACAAGGCTGCTGACCACGGTCACACATTTGCGTGCACATAAACCAGGCAAAAATGGGCAGCAAGACAGACTGTGCAACGCAGGGCCCCAGCGCCAGGAAATAAAGCCTAAAAGCACTGATTGAAAACACTTGTGGGTGGTGATGTGCTGGGAGAGAATCCTAGCCTCATAGGAGAGGTCATTAGAGAGACCCACAGGGTCCTAGAATGTACACAAGCCCACCCACCCAGAAATCAGCACCAGAAGGGCCCAATTTGCTTGGGGAAAGTGGTGGAAGGGACTGGAATCCGAGAGAGAGTGGAGCAAGTGCCATTGTTCCCTCTCGGACCCTGCCCCCACATCCAGCATCACAACCCAGTGACTGGGTTGCCCCGCCCTGGTGAACACCTAAGGCTCTGCCCCTCACTACGTAACAGCCGCGACCAGACCAAAAACAAAAACAAAAACAAAAACAAAAACAAAAAAAAAAATGGCTCAAACAGGAGAACAGATCAAAGCCCCAGAGCTAATTCATCTAAGCAACCGAGAGATAGCCAACTTAGCAGATGCACAGCTCGAAGCACCGGTGATTAGGAGACTCACAGAATTGGTTGATTTTGGTCACAAATTAGATAAACAAATGAAGGCTACAATAAGTGAAATGAATAAAAATGCACAGGGAACCAATAGTGATGAGAGGAAAACTGGAACTCAAATCAATGGAGTGGACCAGAAGGAAGAAAGAAACAACCAAACAGAAAAGAAGGAAGAAAGAAGAATTTAAAAAAAGGAGGAGAGGCTTAGGAACCTCCAGGATATCTTTAAACATCCCAAC
>PVKU01011191.1:0-45428 GCA_004027475.1 Anoura caudifer | reverse complement strand
CCCACCACCCATCCACCCACCCACCCACTCATCCATCCACCCACCCATGCACCCATCCATCCACCCATCCATCCATATTTATGGAGCTCTGTTCTAGGCATTGAGGTGGAGCAGTGAACAAAACCAAGTCTCGAACCTTATATAGCTTATGTTCCATTAAGAGGAACAAGAAGTAAACAAGTAAACAAAAATCTAATCTAAATAACTTAGGAGCAAGGTCACGGTAAGAGGTCTGAAGAAATATGAGGCAGGCGGGAGGCTGGGGGGTGCTCAGGAGTTGTTCGTTCAGCTAGGGGGACCCGGAAGTGCTGTCTGAGGAGGGGACGCTTGTGCAGAGGCTGTGATGGAGGGAGGGAGTGAAACACGTGGGTGTTTGGGAAGGCCCACGCCCGGCAGAGGGAATGGCAAGTGCCCAGCCCTTGGGGTGATTCGTTCTTGGCACATTTGGAGAAAAGGTAGGGTCCTGTGTGGCTGGAGGGGCACATGACGGGCCTGTGGTTGACAGGGCCCTGAGACAAAGGAAGGTTTGGGCTTTTGACCCTACGTGTGATGGGAAACAAAGCTTGATCTGTTTGCACGTGGACCCCTATGCGCCTCAGGCCAATGAGACTGTGAGTGCTCCAAGGGCAGAGAGCCCAGCGCTTAGCTCGGTGCCCGGCGTGCGGGAAAGGACTGTTGCGTGAATACTGGACGGTCTGTGAGCACTCTCCTCCCTGGGATGGTGGGTCTGGGGCTGATCTCAGGGTCTCGGAGGGAGTGTGGGTGTGGCTCAGGGCAGCCAGCCGGGGCCCTGGCAGGAAGGACCCTCCTTCAAAGTGCATCAGCACCCAGCACCCCCCTTCTTCTGTCCTGGCTCACCTAGAGGTCCCCCCACAGCCCCTGCCTCCCCTGTGTATAGAGAGAGGCACATCGGGCTTGGAGCAGGCACAGGCCGAATATTTGTCAAAGGAGTAAAAATAAAAATCCAAAGCCATTAGTTTACCCATGTTATTTTACAATTTAAAAAAGATTTTATCACGCAGATCCTTATTTAACCTGCATCTTCACCTCACTTGGTTCTCTTTTTACGGATGAGGCAACGGAGGTCCAGAGAGGGTCAGGAAGTTGCACAGCACACGCCAGGAGAAGAGCCGGGGCTCAACAGACCTCCTGAGGCGCCGCCCATTCGCTCCCCTTTCTACCTGAGGTTCCCTCTAGACGGCAGAGCCGAGAGGATCAGGAGCCCCTGGGGCTCTGCACTTCAGCGCAGCTACAGGGACACAGTTTTCGAGCCCCACGGTGGGGCGCAGGTCCGACAAACCCAAGAGCGCCCCTGGGCGTGGCTGGACGTGACGACGGCCCAGGAAACCCGGAACCTGCTTCGGTCACTGTAAAACCTCTCGGCTCCGAGCTGGGACACCCGGACGCTGTTCTGGGACTGCCACAGACTCCCTGGGTGGCCTTGGGCAAGTCATGCCCTCCCCAGGCCTCGGTTTCTGAGACCGTCAGGTGAGAGGTTGATCTAGATGGTTCCTGCAGGCCCATGGACGTGATAGAGGAGTCCCGGCTCTGCCTTCCAGGAGAGGCACGTCTCTGCAGTGGGCTGGTCTTCAGGTGGGTGTGCAGAATTGTGTCCTCCTGCGGACACTGTGGGCCCTGTGGCCAGCGGCCCCCGGGGTCCCGGCATTTGCCTCTGCTTCGGTCACATAGGCCAGCGGTACACTTCCCGGGGCTGTGGCTTCGTGTTGCAGGCGCTCTGGGGCTGGGTGGCTCTGACGTGTCCAGGCTTCTTCTCCTTAGAGGTTTCAGGCAGAGGAACAAGTGGCCGCTTCTTCCCCGAGGGGACGTATCTCTGCCGGGATGCTGCTACATCTGTCCTTGGAGGCCCTGCCGTCTGTCCACCCCCCAGGACACCTCCCACACCCAGTAACCGTGGCCCCTTGCCCGCCCTGCCTGACTTCTCCCGGTGGGTGTATCTGGGTCCTTGCACCCTCCCGCTCCCGCTCGGTCCAGGCCGGTGCCCTGCCTGGCCTAGGATCGCCGCAGCAGCCTCCTGCTCACTCCGCTTAGCCCTGGACTCCTCGCCTCCAATCCACTCTCCACACTGCAGCCAGAGCCATCTTTCCGAACTGTGATTCTGGTCATGTCATCCTCCGGCCTAAAGCCCTGCAATAACTTCCCTTTGCCCTCAGGGTGGAGTCCCAACTTTTCAGCATGCTCCCAACTCCGTTCCAGATCCAGCCAACATCTCCCCCGGCCCGCCCTCATCCCCTCCTCCTCGTCCCAATTCTGTTCTCCAGTCTCAGAACCTTTCCCAGTCCCTGAACAGGCCACCCTGTCTCCCTCGTCCCTGCCTTTGCACTTGCTGTCCCTGCTGTCTGGAATGCTCTTCTTAGGCCACTCACACCCCGACCCTGACCTTCTTCCTGCCCGGCACTTCATTGCCCTTCAGCTCTCAGCTTCAAGAAGCCTCCTGCTGGAAGCGCTTCTTCACCCCTCCCTGCACCCCGGCCGGCGAGCCCCTTCGGGTGCTCTCTGCCCGTGTGCCTCACGCAGACGGGAGTCGTCCATCTGCTTTGCTGTGCCCTTGGCAGGGAGCCCCTGGACAGCAGCGATCTTGCTCATCCCTGTTCCCCCAGGGGGTGCTGCGGGTGCTCGACAGACATCTGAAGGGTGAGCACATACACGGTGTGGAATTTTGGCCGATCCCCCGTGAGCAGTCCCAGGCTGGGGAGCAGGGCTGGGAAAGCAGGAGCCTGCCTGACAGAGCGAGAGAGCTCGAAGTGGCAGGGGTGGGGGGGTGCTGTCTCTTTTCAGCCCCCAGGTTTCGTAACTTAGATATTTTCTCTGCCTGGGCCACTGAAGAAATCCTTTCAGGGTAGGAAAGCAGGATGTGAGCTGGGGCTGGTGCTGGGCCAGGCCCAGGCCTGACTGTGCCCTCTTGGCCACTCTGCCCCTCCAGGGTGGGTGTCCTAGCCTTGGGGGCGACCCTCCCCTCTCCTGGCCCCGCCCTTCCTCTTCCTCCCCCCCCACCCCCCACGGTCCCTCAGCTCATCGGTTTCCAACCAGGCAGCTTAACTCAGGCTCCCGGTTGGGCTTTTAATTTGGATTTATTGCTGACCGTGATTGTGTGTTAAACAAACTCCGGGCGATTATTAAAAACGTGATTATCGCGGTTTATTGTCTCGCTAGGTCCTCGGTGGGGGTTCGGAGGCTGAGAGGCAGCCAAGCCAAGCTGAGACAGAGGGCTGAAGACCCCCAGAGAGAGTCTGCCCTCAGCGCTGGCCTTGCCGCACCTCCTGGAGGAGGGGGTGGCAGTGGGGGGTCAAGGGACGCTTCTGAAGGAGGACAGAGGCCCTGGGGAGGTGCGGCGGCGGTGAGGCCCCTGGGAGGCCTAGTTTGGGGCGTGACTTCTCCGGGCTTCGATTTCCTCTTCTGAAATGGGGTTGCTGGACCACGGACCCGGTGCTCTGAGGGCTGGAAGCCAAATATCTGTCAGGGCTGAAGGGAGTTTACTCTGTTCCACAGAACTACTCAAGCCAGGGGGCACTTACATGGCACACAGAGTCTAGAACATTCCATCATGGGCATCGGATGAAGAGCCACTCAGCCTTGTTATGCTGACCCAAGGGATGTCCTCCTGTGGTCAGGCCAGCTGCCTGCCCGCTGCACGTTCACCTCCGGTTTGGGAGTCCAGGACACACCTGGACGCAGGTGTTGGCAAGGTGGGGCTGGCAGAGAAGAGCGAGGCCCCCCAGCCCGGGAGGCAGCTCGGCCACTGGTGGGCTGGTCGGTCTGGGGCAGGTCACTCGCCCACTTGGGGCCTCAGTTTCCTCGTCTGCAAAATCAAGGGGTAGACTGGTCAACGCCTCGCAGACTTTAAAACATGGATGGTGCCCCCCTTTCTTCTACACAGAATCCCCCACGGAAGCCAAAGTCACCAGAGGGCAGGAGCTGCCAGGAAGCCGGAAGCAGAGAGCCCGGCCCACAGGCCTCTGCCAGGCCCTGCCTGTCTGGAGCCCCACGCTGCCCCATCGGCTCTCCAATGCCTCCATTCACAGTCCCTTGGGCCTTGCCCACGGAGACGGGGACCTGCCTCACTGGCCCTCCCCATGTCCCATGGAATGGGAGGGCCGGCAGGCCATCCTCCGCTTTGGGGAAGGTGAGGCCCTGGCTGCTGAGGGAGGCCTCCCAGAGCTGGGATTGAGCCTCCCCGCGCAGGGTGCCTCCTCTGTCTCCACCCATCCCCGCTGCCCCAGTCAGGCAGAGGCCTCAGGACCCCCAGTGCTGCTCTGGGTGCTCACACCCTTGGGTGCTCACGCCCTTCAGGGCCCCGCCGGCCTCCTGGTTCCTCACCGCATCCCACCTCCACTCAGCTTCTCAGGCAAGAGCTTGGGCCAGTTTCAAGCCTGATGAATCTTTGATGAATTCTGAGTGAAGGTGCTTTTAAAAATTCAGAAAGGGAGGGAGGTGCTGGGCCTAAGCCAGGTGAGGTGATTCTGCTCCCCATGTCCATCAGCTAATGAGGCCTGAGTCTCGGAGTGCAGGACACGGCCGAGCCGCCCAGACCAAGAGAGCCACCGCCCTGGAGGAGATGTCCTGCTAGCCTTTCTGGCTGATGCGGAGGCAAATTCTAGAAGCAAAAGATATCAGAGACGGAAACACCGTCTGAGGGCACCTCCCCGCACTGTGCGCAGATGAGGAAACTGAGTCTCGGAGGTGAAATATGCGCCCCAAGTCAGGCCCAAAGTTTGCAAGGCAGGACTGAACTTTGACCCCTGTCTTCCAGGGCTGAGCTCAGAGGCCACCTCTGCCTCCAAGTGCCCGACAGGCTTCCCGATCCAGTCGGAGCTCAGTGTTTCCACACCCCCATCCTCAAGGCTTAGAGGAACTGTGTCTTCCCCCTCCTCTGTTTATCCCCAAACCCTTCAGGTTGCCTTTCTGTGGCTTCATTTTCTCTTTGCACCTGCCCCCAGAGCTGTTTCCCCCGAATTGCCCAGATAAATCCACGCCCAGACTGGCTCGGAGACTTCCCAGCCGGCGGCTGGATAGAGAGGGGCTGCTGTGCCGTCACCGTTCTAGGCTCCAATTCTGGCTCTACCACGGCCTCGCTGTGTGACCATGGGCAAGTTACCCAACCTCTCTGAGCATCTTTCCTTATCATTCAAATGAGAGATGCAGAGGGTGAAACGAGACAAAACAGGGGAAAAGTGGAGGCACACGGTGGGCTCCATACATGCGGGTGGCATCCCTTTCATGTTATAAAACCTGGCCCCCAAGTTCTCGGAAAGTTAGGACAGGTCCCACTTCCCTGTTCGCCATTCTCCTCGAGTCCCCACCATGTTTGATGTTCATCGAAATCCTCCCAACCTGGAGGCAGAGAGGTCTGGCCCACTGCACAGTGCAGGGCGGGCGGGGGCGGGGGGGGGTGGGTAGCGTTCGCTTTACTGAACATGCAAAAACGGCACCGCCTGGAGCTGCGCAGTCTTCGTGGCTGTACGTGGCGGGCCCTGGGCAGCGAGGCAGGTGTGGAAAATCTGGTCTTACGTTCTTCGATGGAGAACTCCACCGGGTTGGTTTTTCTCCTGCTGAAGTTCTATTCCCTTCTCTGGGCAGCAATACCTGTTATCTTGCCTGGTTCTTTGTGTCTTTTGAACTTGCTTCCCCAAACTGAGATTTCTACTCGATTCCCATAATTTAGACTTTAGCTTTCGGAACAACTTCTCCCACAGTGAATGTGGGGTCCTACTTTGATTTCCAAGCACGTAGTCTTCTGGAGACACATTTTTTGGTCTGTTTTTCCATTGCACATTCAGAGGCCTTGTAAATATAAAGGAGGCACGTAAACTGAGAAATGCTGCATAATGGCCCCCCAAACAGTACGCTGTATATCAGAACCTGGGCAGCTGGGTTTGCACCCTCCAAGTCTTCGAATTCAAGGTGCTTCCAGGGGGGTGTGGAGGACCACAGTGCCCCGTTTTAGACATGTTTGTATTTGATTCACCCCAGCTTTGGACCTATCATACAATCTCTCTAGGTCTCAACTTCCTTTTCAGAAAAAAGAGGCTACTGATACCCACCCACCTCCCAGGGCTGTGGGACAGTGACTCGAGATGGGATCTGCAAAATGACTGCCACCCGGAACCCCTCCTGATGTTAGTTCTTGCCCCTCCTCCCGCATTAGGACAGTGGAGGCTCGGAGAAGTCAAGTTCTACTTGCCAACGATGGCTTCAACCGCTGGGATTCACGGCCAGCCCTGCCCGACTCTGAAATTTACGGTGGTTCTCCTCACCTAGCTTTATGGTACGCACGTGCTTTCTTTTTCTTGTGCTGAAATATATATAACATAAAATTTACCACTTTCACTACTAAAAAGTGGCAGCGCGGCGGCAGGAAGTGCGCTCGCGTGGCTGTGTGGCCGCTCCAGCCATCCCTGTCCAGAAGGTTTCCATCTTCCCCAGCCGCAACTCCACCCCCATCAGAGGCTGACTCGCCCTCCCCTCTTCCCTCCGGCTCCGGGCGGCCACCCTTCTACTTCCTGTCTCCAGGGAATTGACTCCTCCGGGGACCTCACGTAAGGGGAATCGTACAGTATTTTCCCTTTGGGACTGACTCATTTCACTTAGCCTAACGTCTTCTGCATTCACCCACGCAAACATGCGGAGTACTGTTAAGGCTGGTACTATTTCACCGTGTGTGTAGAGCACATTTTATTTATGTAAAAGTGTGTTTTGATGCATGTAGGGAACCTGGTACATGGTGAGTACAAGTCCTGTGATATTCTCATTGTTGGTACTTATTATTACTCTGTTACTTGACTGTTAAAAACACTTGCTGTAAAGTACAGTTTTTCAATAATTTAATAACACAGGGTGCGGCAGAAGTAGGTTTACAGTTGTTTCTATGGAAGATAACGCAATAACTCATAAACAGGAATGCACGAATAAACTGGGTTTCTCATTCTCATAGCTGTGAACCTCCTCTTCCCCCACCCTGCGGGAAGGACAGTGACAAACACCCACAAAGTGGAGAAGCCCCTCCCTCGATCTCACCTCCCGGTCTCCCGGGTTCAGCGGGCTTGGACTCAGTGTTCCTCTGGAGCCGCCCAGGGGGCCGGTTAACCATCTCTGTGTGTGTGTGTTGTGGGCGAGCCCCGCGAGTTCCGATGCGCAGGGAAGCCTCAGCGCGGCACTCTCGGTCTTGGGCGCTTTCCCCGGCGGTGCGCAAGGAGATGCCGCAGGACCGAGGTCAGCAGGGTGGGAGGGCAGAGGAGCGGAAGCGCTAGAGTTTCCGAGCAGCTTCTCTGAGACCGCACACGGGCTCTGGCTTTGTGACTGACCCCGTTCTGACCTTCCTGCGCTGGACGAGCCGTCCAGCCCTTTCTGGGGAAGTGCCTGACAACAGAAGTGACCGCTCTGGACCTGCAATTGGAACGCGGACAGACAGCTGTGCCCCTCTCCCCTCTGTGGGCCAGGCTGGGATTCTGGGGTTTGACGCTGGCACAATCAAGGGCATGGGTGAGCAGGCTGGATGAAGCTCTGTGTCTAATGCAGCGCTGCGAATGGACGGTTGGCGTCTCCTCCCCATTCCTGTGTTGAAGCCCTAATCCCCAGTGTGGTTCTATTAGGAGGTGGGGCCTGGGAGAGGTAATTAGGTCACAGGGGTGGAGCCCTTATGATGGGATCAGTGCCCTTAAAGGAAGAGCCTTGGGCACAGATGATCTCTCTCTCTGCCCGTGAGGACACCACGTGACATTCAGGCAGGAAGTCAATCCTGGCTGAGACTGGGAATGCACCAGCATCTTCAGCATCCTCTAGGCCAAACCCAGCACAGCCAGAGGAACCAGAGCAGGCTGGACAGGACATTCAAAGGGCAAATGAGAGGCATCTGGTATACTGGCTCCTGCCTTTGCATCTGCCTGGAAATCCTTCTGCTGACTCACTCTCCCTTGTCAGATAGGCAGCCTCCTATTGATCCTTGAGGACTCAGTCCAAAGTCACCTCCTCTGGGAAGACTTCCCTGATCTCTGCCGGCACATCTGGCCACTCCTGCCCTGGGAGGCTTGCTGTTGTGTCATTGTATCAACCGCACAGTTGGGACTGACACCTTTGCTCATTCATGCTATTACGCAGGGACTCTTTCTTTTGGGGAGTGGGGGAGGCTATACATCTCAGGTAGATTTATTTATGTTATAAAGATAGAGCTAAACAGCACACAGTAGCATTTTAATAAAATGATTGCATTTTTCTTTCTAAGAATCATTTTCTGATTAAGAATCCTGTCATTCACTGTGAGGCTGTAGTTTGTTGAATTGCTCTAGAAATTAAGTAGAGATTTGGAATATAAGATTTTGAGTGTCTAAAATAAGCCAGTCAGTATGTTACAAAATTCAAAATTCAGCATAATATCTTCCCCATAATTACCTTCCCATTGTCTTCTTTTCCTTGTCGTCTTGAGGTCAGGTGTCCTGGACCATGTTCTGTCCATGAGCAGCCATGTTCTTACTGAAAAATAATTATTGTGTCACTTTAAAGTTAACAGTTTTGGCAAAAAGAGCCGGTGAAAGTCCACCGACTTATTCAACGTGGCGTTTCTACCGACTCTTGTCATGTTCTGCCAGTTCCACTCTAAGTTCTGTTCTGTGACTTGTCACTGCCCAGGTAGCTGACATTGACGGGGACCAATGAGCATAGACAAAAACGTCAAATTATTGACGCCTATCGACTGATATGCCTTAAAATGCCCCTGAAACACCTGGATTTGTCTGTTGGGCACCCCCTCATTTCTGGGCCCACATCCTTTGTACAGACAGACAATCACTTCTAGATGGCCGCGGGTGTCCATATCCACCACGCAAGAGTTATTGCAGCAAGATTTAGAGAACGTGTGTCAGGTACTGTACAGACGTGAGTGGCGCCCCCTTGAGGTACAAACAGGAACAGCAGCAGCCCATGGCCACGTAGCCTGCAGTGTTAAGGTCAAATGGGCTCCACCCATGGACATTTATTTTTTAACTAAACCTTTAATTTTGGAACACTTTTATATTTATAAGTAAGTTATAAATGTGGCATAAAGTTCCCGTAGACTCCTCACCTAGCTTTGAGAGCTCTTCTTGAGAACGACCCAGAGGAAATGTTCTCAGGCCCCTGCCTCTCCAAAGCCATTGCTGTGCCTTCTTTGAGGAACCCTGTGCATCGTGCAGCTTCAAGGCTTTCCCCTTTTGCATCGGCTGCTAGGAAGCTCAGAGGAAATTTGTAGCTCGATTCTAGCATGAGTGTGGATTCAAGGCAGGCCTGCTCTCCACCTGCGGGGGGAGGTCTGTGCTCTGGAGCATCAGGTGTAACGTGAGCCGGTGGGGTCATATTCTAGGGGTCAGGGACATTTCCTAGTGCCCTGGGAACAGGCAGCCAAGGGGCCAGCAAGCTGGCCAATTATCCTGGGTGAACCTTTCCTTGCTGCTGCGTCTCTGCTGCACAGTTACTCCTGGAATTGCGTGGCCTCTGAAGGTTCGCTTTGAAGGAAAAAGAATGATAGAGACACTTTGGGGGGAGAACACGGAGGGAACGGTGGGCCAGGGAATGGCTCGAGTGACGTCCTGTGTAAGGTGGGAGAGAGACTACGCAGTGCAGAGCCCGGATCATACGGGCTACGCCCGCCAGGACTCCGCCCACCAGGACCCCCGCCGCAGGCCGCCGAGGACGTCGGGGTGCGGTCTGGACGTGCAGGGGAGCGGGGGTCCTCAACCGCCGTGCGCGCTGCCCCTGTCGCCATGGGGATGAGGCTGCCAAGTGGCAACTATTTCCATTTTTTTTCCCAAGAGCAGTTGAAAATCTGATGTTTATGCGAAATCCAAAGTTTCACATGTTGACAACCAATTCAGACATTTAAAAGCTCTGTGTGAATTCCATGTGTTACCTTAGTTAAAGTTTGATTCAAACAAGCCACCTGTAAAAAGACATTTTTCGAGACGGTTATGGAAATTTAAATGCATGCCAGGTAGCAGGTGCTAACAAGGAGTTTTCCTTTGTTTTGTTAGGGTGATAGGGTTTGTGTGGTTGGGTTTCTAAAAAGTGCTTATTTGCTGCAGAGATGTATCGACGTCCTTGCGGCTGAAATGACAAGTCTGGATTTGCTGTGAAAGGCTTCAGAAAGCAGTGTGCTGGGGGAATGGGCGTCGTGGGCTGGCGTGGTGGCGACCGTGGCCGAGGCGGAGGGTGGGTTCGTTCAGGCTCACTGGACTCGTGTCTGTTTGGGGATGTGTCTGGACGGTAGTGAAGGAGAAGCAGTCCATTTGGGCTGAAGCAACCCCGTCGGTGGGCTGGGTGTGGCTGAGACCACCATTTCTCAGCCTCCCGTCAGTCAGCACCTTTCTCTCACACATAGGGCACAGGATAAATGCCGGGGTGGGAGGAAGTCCTAGTGATCACAAAGTCCAGAGGTGGCGAACTCCAGCCTTTGTGGGGGCCAGATCTGGCTCGGCCCCCTCCTTGGCTTTTGTCCATAAAACTTTGTTTAAACACTGCTTTGCTCATCTGTTTTTGTGTTGTCTGCGACTGCTGCGGCGCCGTGGCAGCGAGGCTGAGGAAGTGTGTCATGGAAGCTGTGCCCCTTGGAGAGCCTAGGATATTCATTTCCTCCTTCCTTACAGGAGAGTCTGCTGACCCCTGATTCAGGTCAGCAGTTGTCCAGCTTAACACGGCGGACTTGGTGCCACAGCTACCCAGCCGGGGGCCAACCGGGGGTTACAGGGAACATGGGCCCTGCTGACGGCGAGCAAGGGGAGAGCCAGGGGAACAGGCCCCGAGACGGAAGGAGGGTGGTCAGGCGAAACGGGAACTCCGAGCGCTTGCCCTGCAGCCAGCTGGCATCCTGGGGCAGACCAAGGGCCGCCCTGGCTGACAGGCAGGCAGAGAGCCTGGGCCTTGGAGCTGGGCAGGTCTCATGTCCACCCTGACCCTGCCACTCACTGCCACGGCCAAGCCTGTCTCAGTTTCTTCTTCTGAAAAACGGGAACAAGGAATGAGCTCGGGTGGCCGATTGGAGGTACTGATCTAGGACGCATTGCAAACAGTAGGTGTTTAATGCGTGGTTGATATTATGGTTATTATACCTCCCTGATGCAGTTACTGAGCTTTTGGGCCACAAAAACTCAGCATTACTAAATGATATTGTTAACCTCGGATCCACCCTCTTAACGAAAGGAGATAAATGCAAATTACGGAGAATTCATACACTTGTTGAAGGTAGAACAAGATACTGGTTGATCTTTGAAGAAAAGACAGAGGAGAAAGTTGCCTCTTCGCACTCATAAGGACGATGCGCCTCTGTGAGTGAGAAACCAGAAGCTAACGCTGAATGCCAACTCTAAGTAAGGTTTCACATGCAAGCGTAAGTGTGCACTGACATTCTTTACGTGCTCCAGTTTAGACGGCAGTGGAAAGATTCTGGAAAGCTCCAGGATACACGGCAGGGAGGCCACGGTGTGGCGTGGTCACGCCAGGCTGCCCAGGATGCTTGGAGGTAATGAGGTAACCTGTGTAGAGAATCTAGCATGGCGCCTGGCGTAGATTAGATGATCAAACAAACAGAAAAAATCTTCATTCCACCGATCCATTCATCCCTTCACTCCCCCTGTTAGTCTGTCTTCCGTTCTCCCCACTGCTGGGGCCCTGCATTTGGCCTCTTGGCTTAGTAGTTTGGTTGCTGATTATGTGCTCTCTGCATTTTTTCAGATCCTGATTTCCCAGTCTCAGTATGTGTACAGACTCTGATTTTGTAGGCCTGAGAAACAAGCTCCCAGGTGGCCCTGGATCCTAGACACAGGTTCAATGTCAAGGGGGTGGATATTGAGCAGGGTTTCGACCTCGGCGCCACCAACATCTTGAGCCAGGTAACTCTTTGTTCTGGGGCTGTCCTGTGCGCCGTGGGATGTGACACAGCATCCTTGGCTTTTGTGCACTGGTCGTGACAACCCCCCAGGTCATGACAACCGGAAGTGCCTCTAGGTATTGCCCAATGTTCCTGGGGAGGTGGGGGCGGGGAGTCACCCCAAGTTGAGAACCGCTGGTGTGGAGAATAATTTATGCACAGGCAAACACACAGCCCATGTCAGTGGTCCCGCCCACTGCTCTGTGCGGTTAGGTGTTCAGTGCTGATGCTTCGATGATGATGATGATGGTGATGATGGGGACAAGGCCATAGCTCCCACAGACCCTATGCCAGGCAGAGCCTGGTCTTAGCTGTGCCCCCAAAGTCCTGCTCACGTCCGTCCTGCTTCTGCTCCCCGGGCGTTCCTCCCAGGCCGTCTCCGTGAGCGCCGACCACCTGCAGAGGCCACGTGGTATCACCGCCGCTATAGCCCACCCGGAGGGCAGGTGTGGCGGCCTCTGCTCTGCAGGTGAGAAAACTGAAGCTCTTCAGGGCGAAGCGAACTGTCCAGGGCCACAGGACCTCTTGGAGCCAGAGCTGGGGCACCAGCTAAATATGTCACAGCTGCCCCTGGGAGGAGCTGGCCCTGGTCATTCTCCCCTGCGAGGGCCTCCTTTTCCTGCGAAGGGACGCTGGAATAGTAACGGCAGGCATTTACGGAACTCTGTATTAGTCTACTATTCCCTCATGGCAACACCTTGTCGTAGGTGAGGAAACTGAGGCACAGAGAGAGTTAAACAACTTCCCCAAGGCCGTGGAGCCCGTTCATGGGAGAGTTAGGATTCAAGGCCACACAGTCTGGCTCAGGACCCACCTGCTCTATTGCCTGTGTAGCATGGGACTGAGACACTTCAGTCCCTGAGGCCCAGGCTGTCCAGTTTTCAGCCTGGAGTCCGAGGAGATGATTCCCAGCTGCCCCAGACCCTCAGGTGGGATGCCTCTGTGGGGGCATGGCTGCTACGGCACCCAGACATTGCCTAGCCATGCCGGAACCCCCCCACCCCCTCCCGCCACCACTCCTGCTCCATGAGAGACGGCCCTTTTGCACAGGCTTCAAAGCTTGTTCAGGTTCTGTGACTGAGTGACAGGCGCACGCGCTTGTTAGCCTTGTAATGAATGTCCCAGCCTCCTCTGGTGGGAGCCAGCCTGCCCGAGGATGGTGGGGAACAGAGAGAGGCAGCAGAGTCTTCTTCAGAAACCCTCAGTCACTGTCAGGAGTGGAGAGAAGACACCTGGGCAGGCAGAGCGCGCTCGGATGCCAGCTGGCGGCGGGGTTCCCGTTACGGAGAAGGAACAAGGCGGAGGGGCCGTGGTTTTGATTTAGAGCTTGACGTTCAGCTCAGCCGCTTTCTAGCTGCACGGCTCTGGGGGAGCGACTTGCCCCCTTTGAGACTCAGGTTGTCTGTGCAATGGGGGCGCTGGTGCAGGAGAGCAGAGGATACCCACGGAGCGGGGGGTGCTCGGCAGGGCCTAGGCATTCAGCGAGGGGAAGGTGCTGATGATGTAAAAAGCCGGGGACAGTAAACATCCTACAGGACCGCCGTTGAGGAGGGCTGCGGGGCTTAATGAGAGGTTGACAAGCCGGGTCACAGTGCCCCGCGGTTTTTGTTTATTCAAAATTCCTTTCTTGAGACAGCTTCCCTCTTTCCTTTGAGAAGGTCCCCTCTCCACTCCATGCAGCGTTGGTGGGACCGCCTGCCCCAGGACGGTGATGCTGTTTGAAACTCAGGGTGGGCAGAGGCCCGGCTACAGAGAATGGCCAAGAGTAGGCTTACAGCCCAAACTCGGCCTGTTAGAGTCTCCCCCTGCCTGGAATTTTACATACGAACAGTAGGCGAGAAAACTCCTCCCCGGCCCTTGGAGATGGATAAGCTGGATTTATTTAAGCCTAGAAATATCCGAGGCAGAACCTACCCCCACTTCTCTGTCTCACCTGCTCAGACCCACCCAGAAGCCCGTCTCCAGCAGGAAAAGGCCCAGGACAGGGGTGCACACGTTGATGTCCGGGAGAGAAAGCGGGCCCGGCGATCTCATTTAAGATGCACCTCTCTCCCCGTGCAAGACTCCTCCATGAAATGAATCAATAAAGCCCCCTTTTAGCTTTAGTGGTCTTGAACGAGGTCTTTCTAATGCTCAACCGTAAGAAACTCGGTTCCTGCACAGGAGGTGATCTGAGAGCCTCGGGGGGAGCTGGAGTGGACATCCAGCTAACAGTGTAGGGTCCAGAGCCAGGAAAGGCTGCCTTGGGTTCCATTTGCCACTCCATTGTTCTCTTGCCTGTACCGATTCCTTGCATCTTGCACACCCTTTCATCTGGGAGCGGTTTTCAGCCTCCTATTGCGTTGGAGGGAGCCTCAGGTCGTCCAGGCTGGAGTTCTATATTTAGACCGGCCTTGTTCCGTGGGCCTTACCTTCAGATACTGACTATTAGGCAGGACACATGTGGCCTGAGATGTAACCCTGGTGCCAAGAAGGCAGTAGATTCGTGACTTGGATGCGGGCTCCCCAGTGTTCCTGGGCCATGCAGACACGCACGGTGCCAGGGATGTGAAAAATAGTCACAGCAAAGCCAGGAGCTGGCCCTCCCAATCACGTCAGGAGAGCGAGCGAGGGAGGTGCTGTGTGGCACTCCTGGGACGTCCCCAGGGCGCCCTGGGTGGGAGGCACATCACCACAGAAGTGCGTTGTACATGGGAGAGGGGAACTCTGCCTTGAATTCAGAACAAGATCAGTAAGGCACATTTGGGTTAAGCATCAGGGAACGTTGAAGATGGTCAGGACACTGATACGTTAATAAGGAGAAATGTTCTCTTTCTTCCAGTACTTGCCAGAAACCATCCTAAATAGTTTATAACTATTATCTCAGGTCAGTCTTCTGAGAACCACCCCGGGCCTCATCCCTGCCGGCAGGGTTGTGCAGCTGCTTTGGAAACCAGTCTGGGGGGAGGTCCTCCAAACGTCGAACAGAGAGTTACCGCGCGGACCAGCAATTCTGCTCCTCGATCTACCCCCAAGAGACATGAAAACATGTGTCCACGTGAAGGCTTGTGTACAAATGTGCGCACTGCGTTATTGGGGATGGCCAAAAAGTGGGAACAGCCCGCTGCCCGTGGGCCGACACAGGGGTGGGTAAGATGTGGGGTGCACACGCAGCAGGATGTCATTAGGCAAAAGGGAAAGCAAGGTGCGGATGGGTGCTGCATGGGGGCGCATCTGGAAACACTGTGATGGGGCAGAGGCCAGTCACTGAGGGCCACCTATCGTGTGAGTCCATTTACAGTTGGACGAAATGTCCCGAAGAGGCAAATCTATGGGGACAGAAAGTAGACTAGTGGTCGCCTGCGGCTGGGGGTGGGGAGATAGGGTCGATGGCTAAGTGATATGAATGTTTCTTAGGGGAGGGTGAAAATACTCTCAAATTAATAGTTGTGATGGACACCCAAGTCTGTGAACGTACTAAAAGCTATTGAATTGTACACTTTAAGTGGGAAAATCATATGGTATGTGGGTTATATCTCAATAAAGCTGTTAAAAAAGTGGAAAGTGTTTTCTTTAGGGAAGTCAGAAGTGGAAAGTTAAAAAGGGGCAGGGGCTGCTGTTTTTCATAAAAGTCTTGTATAATCTTTGATGCTTAAAGTGTGAGTACGTGCAGCAGAATGAGACAGAAATTAAATTAAAAATCGCATACTAACCCTAAGCCAGGAATAACCCTGTACTGCGTTTTAGCGCGTGGCGGCCGAAGTCAGCGCGGCCTGTAAGGTAGTATTGTTCCTGTTTTATCCAGGAGGAAGCCGAGATCCAGACAGGGGTAAACACTTCACTCACGGCTCAGCTGCCGGTAAGCGGAGAAGCCAGAATTCGAGCTCAGGTCCATCTGATTCCTACGGCCGTGACCCTTGCCGTGGGCTGGCAAAAACAGCCGTGTGCCGCCCTTGGAAATCATCCTCTTTGGGGGCTTCTGCGTGGGCCAGGGGTGGGTGAGGTTGACCTCCCTCCTCACTCACCATCCATGTAAGGCAGGAAATGCCTCCTGCCCAGATGAAAGGCTCCCTCCTTCAAAGGTTAGTGTGGGAACCGGGGCGCACCTGGGAAGCAGGCCTGACTGGGACTCCAGTTTCACCTCCTTTCAAAGGTTCCCTTTCTGATTTCTGCTGCTGCTCTCTGGCCGGCCTCAGGGAGATGCTGAGGCTTCAGTGGCAGCCCGACCCCATCCTGGACCCGTGACCCTCCCTTTGACCCCCCACAGCAGAGCTAAGGAGCAAGCAGATGATCTTGAGAAAACACTACAGAGGGCTTGGCCCTAGAGGGTGGAAGGCCAGGTTGAAGAAGAGGCAGACTTACAGCTTAAACTTGAGCAAGCCGCTTCGCTGTTCTGAGTCTCAGTTTTTCTCATCTGCACAAGAAGGGACAGGGCGCTCGGACTGTAGGGTCACGGACACTCAAATGAAGAGCTCAGGTGCAGCATCCGTGTGGCTGTGGGCACCTGCTGCCCTCATGTCCTTGTGCCGGCAGGGCCGGGTCCTGGGGGGTGGAGGTCAGGGTGTTTCCACATCTCGGTCCCTAAGCTCATCCTCTTCACACGTCTACAGCAGCTGCCACGCGTGGCTGTGTTGTCCCCACCTGAGACTGAGGTCCTCAGGTGCAGGGGGCGCTTGCTCGCCAGCCCATCCCTACTGGCCAGCATCGTGTCTACCTTGCAGAAAGGATGCAAGAAATAGATTCAAGGATGGGAAGTAGAATGTCAAAGCTGAGGGAAATCTCAGAGGGCATCCAATCCAGTAATTCTCTGTTTATTTTTAACCTCAAGACGCTTTCTTCAAAGGGGAAGTTACGCAGAGTTCCAGTCTGTGCATCGATAAAAGCTGAGCTGCTCTGACCAGGATGGTGGTGGGTCTGGGCCTCTCCCTTCCTCATTTTCTTCTTTCCAGCCATCCCTGTGGGACCCTCACAACTACAGGTAACAGAGTTTGAAACCCACTCGTCACATCTCAGCTGCCCATTTCACAGGTGGGAAAGCTAAGGCTCAGGCAGGATGAGCGGGTTGTGACTTGCTTAGAGTCTCGGAAGGCACAGCGCTGGGTTTGCAACTGCGACCCTAGCTCTTGCCCAGCCCCCTTGTTTGCACAGGTCTCCCCGCACCCCCAGGCTCGGAGAGCTGCAGGTGGCTCTAAATGCCCTTTTCTCTCCAGCGGTGCTGGCTTCCCTGGACTCGCAGAGACAGCGTTGCTGTATCGTGATCCCCTTAATCATTGGGGAGGGTGGGGGGGAGGCACTGGGGTGGAGGAGAAAGGCAGGGGCTTAGGAACTTGCCAGAATAAGCCGGGCTTTCTCACCATCACAGACTGACACCACTTCTACCTCTTCAAAGCTTCACTTCCTCCCAAAGGAAGGACCTGTTCCTCTCCCATTCTCTTTAATCCTTTCCTCCTTCCCGGCCTTCCTTCTCACCTTCCTGCCCGTCTGCCGCCATCACCGGTGCAAAATGCAACGGGCCTTTGGTTAGTTTGTTTCCGATGCGGAAAGCAGCCAGCGTGTCCTGGTCCCCAGGCACGGAGCCCCCGCTGATACAAGATGCAGGCCCAGCCTTCCCGGAGAAGACAGCCTGGACACGGGGAGACTGCTGAGCAGTCGGTTATGCGGCTGCGCAAAGGCGCCCACCCCAGGCGGCCGGGGCGTTGATTATCCGTGGTCGTTACCGCAGCTACATTTCCCCAGGCCCCAATCAGGACACCGGGGCACCTGAGGAGACGACAGAACATGCAATATTTGAAACTGTGGCACCAAAAACCTGGGCTATTTGGGTGCTTTAGTTATGCACTGATCTCAAGTTTCCTGACATCGGAGTTACTGTGTGGTGAGTGTATTTCCAGATACCTTAGATATGCTGGCCTTTTAATCACACGCCACTCAGAATCTCTGTTCTGGCTCCCCTCCTTATAAGGATTTGGGGCATTTTCACCCTTTTCTAAAGTGAATAGAGCCGAGGTTTAGCCTTTACAGTCCCCACGGCCGCTTTCACGCACCGTGACCATGACAGTTGTTCTGTGCGCCCCCTCAGGGGGGCGGTGCAGCGGTGCAGCTGGCTCCTGCCGAGACAGGAAGTTCCCTGAGAGCAGGAGCGGAGGCTGATTTATCTTTATTTTCCTACCCTTCCCAGTGTGCAGGATCGCCTCCCAAATGAGGTTAGGCTTAGCCAGGGCCCGTTGAATTGAATTTTCGAGGAGACAGGCTTGTGATGGGAAATAAACACAAGAACCAAGCCCCGGTGACTCCATGCCATCCATCTTGTCACCTGCAGGCTGGGTCCCAGCTGCCTCGGTAGGTGGGGAAGGGAGCGCACGGACATGCCCAGCACCGTGCTGGGCACGCGGATCTGCCTCACGCTTCCTGCGTCCCTGGGAGGGGAGTGCTCTTGCTGTCCAACACCGGGGAGGAAGCGGGCTCAGGGAGGTCCAGGCTGGCCACCGAGGAAATGGAGGGCCGGGGTGGCGGCCCTGGCCTGCCTGTCCCCAGCGTGTGCTTTTCCTACCCTCCAGCACCTTCCGTGTCAGCGTAGCTGTGACTCCTCCCCCCTCCCTGGCCCCTTCTCAGTCCCTGGGAACAGGCTGCAACCCCTGACCTCTGGATCAGGTGGACACAGTGGCTCTGGAAGAGACAGTCGCCATGACCCCTGTAGCGACTTTGCCTCCTTCCTGGCCCCCAGTTTCCGAGAGATGGCGATGGCGATGTCTGCCTTTCAGCCTTCAAGGCCTCGTCCACTGCAAACACGCTTCTGATGATGGGGGGATTTTGTTGCTTTGGACTTCTCTCTGTGTGCAGCATCCAGCGCATAGTGTGTCTGCAATTCCCGTCTGTTGAAAGATGGAGGAAGCAGGAGGCCTGGATTGAATGACTGAATTGTTCTGCCTTAGCCTGGCTCTCAGCTCTCCATTCTCCTACAGTGGAGCCCCAGGCTGTGCAGGATGATTGCAAAGCAAGCCCAGAGCCAAGGGAGGGAGGGAGAGAGGAAGGAGAGGAAACAGACCAGCACCTTCCCTTTCCTCCGCCCTCCTCTCCACCATGTGCCTTTTCTAGGAATAAATGGCTACCCTGTGGGTCACTGCCTGCTACCCAAAGTGTGGTCCGTGGGCCAGCTGCAGCATCACCTGGGAGCCTGTTGGAAATGCAGACTCTCAGCCACCCTTCCCCCTCCACCCGCCACCTACCAGAACTCAGAGTTTGCCCTTAGCAGGCTGCTCAGCAGATGTGTGCACGCATGGAGTGTTGGGGAGCCCTGGGTTAGAGGGCAAGGCTGTGGAAACCAGTCAGGTTTCTTCCACATCACGGGAAAGCCTCTGGAGAAGGTTTCAGTGCGAGACCTTTGGGAATGGAGAGAGAAGACATCTTGGGAGGGGACTAATAGTGATCATCATCATCATCATCGCTGAAGACGCTCAAGCATGTACTAAGCCCGAGCTCCTTGACACCCAGAATCCCATTTTACCCTCACATTAACCCTAACAAGGAGCTGTCATCAATTATTGCCATTTCAGAAACGAGAACACCCAGGCTGGGGTGCCGAAGCAGCCTGCGGAGATCACCCAGGGAGGCTGGAGTTTTGAAACTAACTCTGGCTTCCCATCGTTCTGTGACCTTGGCCAAGGTCCTTTAATCTCTATGCCAGGCTGCTCCTGCTTCAGACCAGAGAGAACAATGCCCAGAGTCTCCTCCGAAGCAGCCAAGGAGAGAAATAGCAAAGACACAAGCCAGCGAGGGCCTTGGGAGCTGAGATGTCCTATTTCCAAGGCAATGGAATCGTTTCACTGATCAACATGGAAGCTATGTCAAGATGGCAGTAAATAGTCCTGCCAGCAAGCTAGGCCTTTGTGTAATGTTCAAAAGAAACTAATTAAAGGAATTTTTCTTTAAAGTATGTTTGACCCAGACATTTCCACATCAGCCTGGGAAGCCAATCCAGTTTGAAAACTTGGTGTGAAGTTTGAATTATTAACGCACACATGAGAAATGATATCGCATACTTGCCTTAGATCATTTTGGGGCTGGGGGAGGATTCAGTGCATCTCTGGAGGATGTGACCAGGGATGGGGGCGGGGGTGGGGTAAAGCCAGTGAAGGCTGTGAGTGTGTGTGTGTGTGCGCGTGCGCGCTTGCTTGTAAAACAGACATGAGAAAACGGCGTTTTATCGGGACTCTGGCGTTCAGATGACTGAGACAAATTGTAAAGAGAACTTTTTCACAGCTAATGCATAAAACATGATCCCCATAGTTTCCCTCCTTAAACTGCTTTGTTGAATAGTCAGCTGAATGGTGTCTCCCTTGCCGCCCGAATCCATTAGGGAATCATATTTGTGTAAGGAATTTCACCCAATCATCCCAAACAGCTCGAAAAACATGGTCTGTTCCGCCTCTCAGCAGCCTTGTGGGAGCTGCATGAACACTCCTGGCTTCTTTCGCTTCCCTCAGTGCCGTGACAGTGGCTCCATGAGAAGGCGACTCGGCAGAGCCAGGGTCCTTTCCAGCAGCGCGGGACGCCCCCTGGCCAGGTCGCTGGGATCCAAGAGGACGGGCGTGGGGGTGGGGCTGCCGCAGTGCCCGCCATCCCTCGCGCTCACCACGCAAACGCACACGGAGCCGACGTGCAAACTCCAAGGAGAGGAGAAGCCGGTGTCTAAGCAGTGATGGCAATAATCCAAGGAGCTAATGTGCATTGCTTAATGTGCGGTAGGCACCGCGTGAAGCCCCCGGCATGGGGCAGCCCAGTGAACCCTCGCGAGCCTTTGAGGGGCTTCTGGTGATACCCATGTAAGCAAGGAGGAGGACGCTGAGCTCTGCAGAGGTTAAATGATTGGCTCCAGTTCCACCAATAGGAAAACAGGCTCAAGCCCACAGTTGTCTGCCTCTGTCCACACTTGGATCCGTCACCAGAGGCCACAGGACACTGTACTGATAGAGGGGGAACACAGAGTGTGGACTGTCTTGTACCGGCAGATACGCGTGTGTCGTCAACATGTGCGTTCAACAACTGCCTCCAGTCTTGCTCCCTTTCGTTCACTCCCCAACATGGAAACAGGAGAAATGTTCTTCCCCCCGCCCCTTCAAACAATCCGTATCCAGTTACGTGAAGCCCTAGCATGGCGGTTGTCATGTAGCGGTGATCAATGGCGTTGCTTCCCTTTTCCATTTACAGTCCACGCACACATCCCTGATTTCATAAATCAATATCGTTCTTCAAATCACGCTCGAAGGAGGATCCTGAGACCATGGATGGGGCGGGACCACAGCAGCCTGAACATCGTAGGCCCTATCAGCACACTGAAAGCGGAGGTAGGGTGTGAGGAAGAAAGCAGAGGGCCCCGTTGGGTGGTGTGGAGCAAACAGAGCCGTGGGTGGGCCGCAGAGGGGTGAAAGGGAGGGCTAGTCTGATGTTCGGCTGTGGGGATGCTGGTGGGCTGACGCTGAGAAGAGAAATCACTCGTGGCCCCAGAGCGGCCAGGTGCTGCTGTACAGGCTGTGCACCGACGACCTCCAGAGGGCGCTATTGTCACCGCCACCCTGGAGCTCTGGCTGTTCTGAGCCGCGGGCTGACCCAGCGGGCAAGGGCCTGGCAAGGCCAGTTTACTGAGCTCTGATGAGGATAGAAGTGCATATTGTGGGGAAGTGGAGAAAACACACGGCCAGCTGGAACTGGTTTGGGTTAAGGGGGATCAAAAAGGGATTTTTCAAGCTAGGCCCTGTTGATTAAGTAGAATTTCAACAAATGGGAAATGGGGCTAGTCCAGGTGGCTCAAGCTTATCGGTCCTTTAGGACTAAAGTCATACCCCCTCCCTGTTCAGGGATGCCTTCCGATGCTGCTTTTTCCTGCGGCGCCCGGCTCGCCATGGCTAACCTTCACCGCAACCTTTTTGAAACGGTTCAGACCTGTTGCCTCTCATGGTGTCCCGGCTACACCGTGAGCTCCTTGAAAGCAGGAACTGCATCTTTCACTCTGGTATACAGGGCCTAGACAACTGCTGGTGCATAGTAGGTCCTGGCACATAGTAGGTGTTGAGTGAGCCAAGTAGCAAATGTATGAATGCGTGAATCTGGTGTAGGAGGGATGATACCAGAGGTGGGGTGGTCAGTTTGCAGCTAAAAGATGCCAGTGGCCCCGGAAGGGGCAGTAGGGCAGTGGTGCAGGGTGAAAGTGAGCGGAACTTGGGGAGAGTTGAGAGGAAACCGTGATGTGCTGGGGGGTGGGGGCGGGGCTTCTGCTCAGGAACCTGACACAGCGCCCAGGGCTCAGAGCCAGGTGCTAAGGTTCTGCCCTGGGTCTTGAGTCTCATCTGAAGGCTGATGGTTTTTTAACAGCATTTGTTCCCCCAAGGGCCAGGATGCAGGATGTACCTCTCTCCAGCAGTGCAGAGAAGCGGCTGGGAGACAAACAGCTTTTATCAGATTGAAAAATTACTATGTGAGGCAAAGCCAATACTGCCAGGCATTCCTGGGTGTAGAGGCCAGAGGCCCAGGGAGGTCTGGTGATTGACCAGTAGACAAAGCAGGCAGCCCTCCAGGGCCAAAGGCAGGGGTTCCCCTGCTCTCCGGCCCCTGCTTGGAGGGGTTGCTCCCCAGGCACAATAGGGGTTTGCTCCTGGAGACCAGAGGGGCTCTCCCCCCTTACTGTAGGCAATCGGACCCTCAGAACAGTGCTTCCCTCGTGGCCTCCGTCTGCCTGCCCTCTCCCTAAACCCCTCCCCCTGCATCTACCTGGGCAGGACCTAAGGAGGTGCTGGGTGGCTGACACACCTGTGTTCAAATTGGGGCTCTCCAGTTCCTAGCTGCGTGGCCAGAGGCAAGTCACTTAACCCCTCTGAGTGCCTGTCGCAAAGGCATAATGAGTCCTTTTCATAGAGTTCTTGTGTGGATTCAGTAGGGCATCTTCCATCGGTCCAACGCCTGGCACGCAGCAGGTTCCCCAAAAGTTACGGTTGTTACGAATGGTTAATTGCCTCTCATCTACTCGCCGCCAGGCTCAGCGGCAGTGTCTGCTGCCTTCGATGCCCTCTGCTCTCCCCCACCCTACTGTCTGGCCCCCGCCCCAGCCCCCTCACCCTACTGCTGCAGGAACCCTGAGCTGCCTCCTGTCCTGTGAGGGGTTCCCATCCTGAGGCATGGACACTCCGGTTTCTCTCTTCCGGCCCCAGCCATGCACTCGGGATCTCAGAGTCATTAACCAGTGGCTGGGAACAAGAGTTCCGGCCTCAGAGGGACTCTGGTCTCTCAGTGCCTTCGTTGCCCCATCTTCACGCTGGCAGAGTTTCGTGCAGGCCTTGGACTGGTGCTCCCCATCTGCAGGAGGCAGAGAGCCACATGGCCCAGGAGCACGTGGGTGCCAGCACGGGGTGAGCACCCAGAGTGTGCCCTCCTTTCTCTGACATTCGGAGGGACTCAGGAAGGGGGCAGGTCTGGGGCTGCCTACCCTAATCCCATTCCCAGGTCCTGGGTTGGGGGGGCAGTGGACCAGTCAGAGATGCCCAGTGTGCTGATTACCTCCTTGTCTTTGCTTCCCCCTGCTTTCACATGCCCCAAGGGCTGCTCCCCAAGGAGGGCCCGATTCGGAGCTCAAAGGCCCCATGGAGGCATCAGGAGCAGCTCCCCGCCCGCTCCCCGCACCCTCTGTGTGAGCAGCTGCTTTCTCCCCTCCTACCTCTGTGCAAACCCTCTGGCTGCTGGCTCTCCCTCCCCAGCCAGCATTATCGCTCTCGCCTGTTATCTCTCCCTGGGAGGCTGGATGCTTCTTTGCATCTGGCTTCCCAAGCAGTAGAGGACTCCTATAATCCTCAGGTTAATCCAGCGCTCCTCTCCCAGGGGCCCCTGGCGCGGTGCGCTTGGTCTCAGCCTCCTTGCTGCATCCACCAGGGAGGGAAAAGGGGCAGGAGGTGCATCTTCCCATTTCACAAATGGGAAAACTGAGGCAAGAGGCACTTGGGCTCTGCTTCTCTGCCAGAGTCCTGTGGTCAGGGCTCTCCCTGACCATGTCCAGACCCACCAGCCCCCTACTCTCCCTGAGGCCTGCCTCAGCCGCACGAACCTCTTCCCCTCCCCACAGCTTCAATCCTCCAGCCCAGGGACCCTTCACTCCTTTCACTGGGCTTCTTGCTGCATCTCCCAGCTTCTGCCTTGCCTTCAGGCCAACTTGGAAGAAGTTCTCCTTCCTCTGTCCGCCTAGCCACCACACGCCTGCAGCCTTTCTTTCCGCGCCTGGCCATGTGGCCCACCTGATCCTAGTGGCCCTAGAATTGGGGGATCCCTCACATTGCTCAAGGGGCTGCTTAGTACTTTAGTACTTCACTGGGGGCAAGATTCTGGAAGCTTCTGCGATCCCAGGTCAGGGTGTCAGTGCGTGCGTCCACGAGAATGTTTCAAAGGAGGGTCCAGAGATCCAACAGAATCTCAGAGGGTCTGTTACCTCGGCAAGGTCAGGAGCCAGCACACCAGCCTGGCAGGGGCGCAGTCACCTGGGCCCACAGCCAGCGCAGACAGGGTGGCTTTGTCTTGTGTGGGGCCCTGAGGCCTCTGGGAGGGTGCATTTTCTGGCCATTCCCTCTCTGAGACTCCAGCACCGGCCCCGTGCTGCCTCCCATCCCCTGCTCCAAACAGCCACCATCTCCCTTCTCTGTGACTAGACGCTGCTGGCGTGCAGGCTGGCCTCTCCCTCATGAAATCAATTTTCCTCTGTCCAGATGCCCCGGGTCATTTCTGGGCCCCCTGAAACCAGCGCTACTCAAAGTGCGGCCCCTGGACAGGCACCTGGAGCGGCACCACCCCAGACTCAGTCCAGACAGTTCCTCTTGTTTCCCCAGCTGCTCCTCTCCCCTCTGTGTCCATCCCTCAGGGCCCAGCTTTAGTGCCACTTCCTCCAGGAAGCCTTCCTGGAGGGAGCTGTCCTTCTGACTGCCCTAGGACTGGCTTCCTCCCCAGACGTGAGAGGTTGATGGGTGTTCTCTGCACCCGGCCATGCTTGGCACAGGGGAGCGGCTCAGGCATTGCCTGGTGTGTGCTTGGTCCCTCTCCATGTGGAAGAACTTGCTCTTGCACTCACTTGCTCACTCATGCACTTCTTCAGCCAGTATGCACAGGTGTTGCACTGAGGACAAAGCAGTAAAGGAAACAAAGTGGTTACCCTCACAGAGTTCCCTGCCAAGTGAGGGGACTGGATGGAAGGACAGGCTCCGGCCACGGAGGGGGGATAACTTCCATGCAGGGGGGTGGAGGGTGTAGTATCCGAGAGCACATCTGGGCATCAGGAGGGACTGCCTGAAGGAAGTGGGGTCTACCTGGGACTCGGAAATGGAGTCACCAGTGGGTGTGGGGGAGGAATGAGTGCCCTGGGCAAAGGGGAGAGCCCTGGTGAGGATGGGGGCGTGGCCTGGTGAAGAAAGGGGGCGTGGCCTGTTCCACATTCCCTGGTATTTCAACCTGGCAGGGGCAAAGGCTGTGGGTGGGGACGTGGGAAGACAGGAGCCCAGATAACTGTCAGGGCGGGTCAAGAGGTCCTGGCAAATCATTTTCAAGAACTTGAATTTCATAATAAGGGCAGACAATGGGGAGCTGTTCTAGTTATTCTGCCTGTGTAACCAATTACACCAAAGCTTAGGGATGCAAAGCAACCGTTTGCTATGTCTCAGAGTGCATGAATCAGGAGCCGGGTCAAAGCACAGCAGGGACGATTCCCTCTGCTCCGCCACATGCCAGGGCCTCAGTCAGGAAGCTCGGAGGCGGGGGCTAGAATCTGTCTGGCCGTCCCATGGGCCTTTCTGTGTGGGCAGGGTGGACTTGAGCCTGGACCTTGGTCCTTCTGCGTGGCCTTGGGTCTAACTGTATCTAGGGTTCCCCTACTGTGTGTTGTTGTCCTTCCTGACATCCTCTTCTTACAAACGTTGGCCAATAGTCACCTCCCCTGGGAAGCCCTCCCTGATCTCTCTGGGTAGGACTGACCACTGGTCGACTGTGCCTGGAGTATTTTTGTCTCCTTGCTGGTCTCGCCCACCGGCCTGGGACCGCCTTGAGGGCAGGGATAACACCTCACTCGTGTCTCATTCCCTACTGCCTGGTGCATAGATGGCCAGGTTGAAGCGGCGTTTGCTTTTTAGATGGTCTTGGCTGAACTGGCCCTTTCAAAGCTTCACGCGACCTGCCTCCTTTCTAAAGCTCATTTGGATCAAATATTCATACTTACTCTGGGGCCTCCTTCCCTATCACGTGCTTCCTCTCCTGTCTCCTTAACCGTACTCTCTGCAAAGCAGCTGGAGGGATCCGGATCGGGTTTAACGGCATCGGATCTCGGTCCTCCGCAGCTCAGAACCTTCCTGTAAACACCGTGGCTCCCATCATGAGTAGAAGCCGTACTCCCCACCGCAGTCCGCGTGCCACAAAGCCCCGTGGGCTCCATCCACCGCTTCCCTTGCTGACCCCATTTCCCACCCCACCATCCACACTCCCTGGCACCGGCCCCTTTCTGCTTAAACATGGAACACTCTATTCTGCCTCAGGACTCCTCGCTGGCTGCTCCTCCTCATTGCTGAGAGCTCAGCACAAACCCCTCCCCCTCAGGCTTCCCCAGCCTCTGCAGCAGTGCCGCCCTCACGCCTGTTGCCCTGTCTCCCAGCACCCTTCCAGTTTTCTTCATCGACATCGTGACCTGAAGGAACCTAGTTTCTCGGCGCGTTTACCTTGTCACTGCTGACCTCCTACACCAGCACTTGCGCTGGCTCAGGGAGGGGGCTTGCCTTGTTCGTTGCTACGCAGAGCATTCAGAACAAGGCCTGACATGTAAACGTGTGTTGAATGAATGAATGGAGACCCATTGCAGAGATGGGAAAATCTAGGCACGAGCAGCCTGCTGACTGAGGAGTCTGTGGCTCTGGTTCTCCAGTCCTGCTCGCCTCCTCCTGCCGGGGCACCCCTCCTGCCCTTCCCACCCACCCTATTCCTGAATGTCAGGAACACTCCTTCCTGTCCTCAGCAGCCCAGGCTGGGAAGGGTTGACAAGCTGGAGAATGCAGGCACGCAGCCGCACAGCTGTTCCAAGAAGCAAGAATGATGCTTGTCTAGAGGGAGAATTCAGCTCCTAGCTTCAGGGGGAGGTAAGAACAGGCGGTCGTCTCAGCCAGCGTGGAGCGGGGGAGGGGGGTGCCTCTGCTGGGGTTATTGATGGATCAGATACCGAGCTGCCAATTATGCTTCATGCCACCGAGTACAGAGTGGCAGGGCCCCGGGAGGAATGATGCCCACCGAGGAGTGGCTGGCTGGCAGGCTGGCGGGCTCCCACCCTGGGATTTACGGTGCTGCCCTTGAGCAAGAGTCTCTGATGGAGATATATTGGCCTGCTTATCTGCTGGGAGTGGGCCCTGCCTGAGAATCTGAGCAGGCACCGTCGCAGCCTGCCCTCAGGCGGCAGTGGAAGAGGTACAGCCCTCTTGCCTGGCCCGGATCCCTCTCCTGCTGAACGGCCGACAACCGTTTAGCCGGCAGAGAAAGGCCTCGACCCACTTGGTCCCTGTGCAGTAATGATGCTTGGTGGCTAAGAAGGACAGTGCTACCCAGTTGTCTGTCCCCGAGCTTCTGGGGGACAGCTGGCTGCCATCAGTGGTGGCCCTGCGTGGCTGGACATTACCAGCTGCCTGTGAGGTGCTGCCCGGTCCTAGCAGCAAAGCCTGTGATGGACCCAACACAGGACTCCAGGCTGTGGGGTGAGACGAGGACTTGTGTATTCAGGTCCCTTGTAACTGCTAGGCTCATGCCACGTGCCACGTAAGCCTCGTGCCTGTCTCCTCATTGCCCGTGGTAGCCTGCAGCAGTGAGCGAAATTAGCTCCTTCACTCATGCAGACACGGAGAGGAGGCAGGAGCTCCGTTGCTGAGTTCCCCGTGCATCACACTCACTGTTTAACTTTTATACCCACCCTAGGAGGCGAACGTGTTACAGGGTGTTAGAGCTCGGGAGCTTGAGCCTCCGTGAGGGACAGTGGGGAGAAAGGGCAGGTGGCCGGTGGTTGTGCCCTCCTGTGTGCAGACACTCGGGTAAGTGTTTTGCACGTCAGTAGGTGGGAAGGTTCTACCGCCCATGCTGCATTAGCGAGAAGTGGGGCTCAGGGAGGTTTGGTCCCGGAGGGGGTGTGGTGGGGCCCAAGTTCTCCCTCTCTCTGCCTTCTCACGGCTTGACTGAGGAGCTGCTTTGGGACCACACTGGACTCAGTTTCTGGTTCAACGTCCAGCATCAACTGGTGAGGGTTGGGCACAACAGTCTTTACCTTAAAGATCAGGGACCCAGCACCCTGTCCCCCCATGAGCATCCCTTCCCCTCGTCATTATTGCCTCCTGCTGCTCCCTCCCCCTGCAGAGACTCCACCTGCTGGCCCCCCAGCCAGGGCCTGGCAGGCGGCACCTGGGAGGCCTCCCCAGGATGCCTTTCTCCCTCGCTGGAGCCTGTCAGCCTGGCTCCTCCCTCTGGGCCACCTGCCCGGGGAGACTCCGGGTAAAGGCATGTTGATCCCAGAAGCCGCGGGCGCTGGAGCAATTGAGAAATAGAGAGTGAGCATGTGTGTGAGCGATTTACCACCAAAGCCAGATCAGAGCTTCCCACCTGCTACGGTTACGGGGACTTGTCTCTGCCAGGGAGCAGTGAGCAAGCAGGTAACGACAGGAGAGGTCATCATGCCCCTGGGTCGGTGTCCCATGGCCCAGCTGTCACCACCCCTCTGACACACCACCTTTTGGTGAAGAACCAAACCTCCCCTTCACTCCAGCTCACCAGAGAACCTCGGTGCCAGAAGGGGCGATGGAGAGGCGAGTGAGCCGCCCAAACCGCCTGGCTGACCAGTGGCTGAGCCAAGGTTGGGGTCTGGCGCTCTGGGCTGGGCTCCTCCCAGGGCAGCTCACAGGGGAAGCGGTCGGGAGCACAGCTTTGCAGCCAGGATGGGCCACCCCCAGGCTGACCACGGTGTGGCCCAGGGCCCTGCCTCCCCAGCTGTGCTTCATTGTACGGTACGTGTGGGCAAGGACTGCCGTGGGGCCCACAGAGCAACACTTACTGCTGTCGCTGCTGGGGGCCTTCATGCCCAAGCAGGGCGTTCAGGGAAGGGGGCAGAGTCGGGGGAGGGAGGAGGTGGAGCAGAGTGTGGAAGGGGTAGGCAGCTTCCTCCAGAGCGACTGGCCCACTTAGGGACCTGGACCTCTTCGTGGTGCAAGCTCCTGGGAGGATCAAATGCTTGGCATAGACAATTTCCTTTAACCCTCCCGGAGACCCTGTGAGCTGGGGGGAGTGATCCCTACTTTGCAGAAGAAATGAGACAACGAAGGTCAGTGAGTAGGGCAGGATTCGAACCCTGGTATCTTTAGTTCTTTTCATCTCACCTGAGACCAGACTCATTTTCTAGGGACACCTGTGCTCGCAGGGCACAGGGATGGGCAGCTGAGTCAGGTCACAGCCTTCTAAGCAGCAGCTGAATCCCACCCCGCCCTGGCCGGCCTGGGGCACCCATCTCTCCGGCTCCCTCCAGGGCCAAGCTGTGTCCAGCTTTACCCAACAGAGGGCGCCAGTGCTTGGTTCTCTGGCCTGGGAGTGGCCCACCTGGTCCTGCTTTGTTTCCATGGAGACGGGTAGGGTTGACTTGCCCCAAGTTGGTGCCCAGGGCAGAGGCCCTCTCCTTTGTCCTCTGGTCCTGCCCACACGGCTGAGGTTCTCGACTTACGTTAGCGCTGTGGTTTTGCCTGGGGAACAACACCAAATAAAACAGGATGGCGTTTTATAGTAAATTAATATTTATGATGCTGTGTGCCCTGTTTCCTGACAAAGTAACTCTGTGTATAGTTTCCACGTAGAATTTTCTCTTTCGGTGTTTTTGTTCTCCATCCCCACCCCCCGCCACATTCTCGCTCACCCCTTCGCACCCTCTTCCCTTCCTGCCACCGTCCTCACGACCTGGTTCCAGCCTCAGAGCGGGAGGTAGAAACCACCGACCGCCCTCCAGTGTTACCACGAAGAGACTGAGGCCCTGGGGAAGGGAGGCGCCTGGGCCCAGGCCACACGAGCGGCTGGTGGCTGGCACCTGGAGGCAGGACCAGATCCCGGGACCCATCTCCCATGGGCAAAGCCAGCCTGTGGAGCTGCCCCCGGCTCCCCTCCCCTTTGCCAAGGCAAAGTGTGGGTGCCTGCCCTCCGCCGGCCTTCAGACTCTCCTTCCAGGAGCCACCATCTCGTCGCTGTCCTTCTCAAAGCTGTCATTTACTGGGAAGGAGGTCTCTCTGAGGCCACCTTTGAGGCTCCCGGCAACCTGACTGGTATGAGAAGGCTGGGGCGGTGACCGCAGGTAGCGACTGTTGGCATCAGGTGTGGCGGAAGGAGCAGGGAGCCGCAGAGCAGCAGACTGAGGTGCTTGTCCCCCCCATGGGGCAGCTCAGGCCCCGAACCACTTTCCCTCCCCCTCTCCGCCTCCCCATCACCTTGCCCCGACCCCTGCCCCACACTAGCAGCATCCGAAGAGCCGGTGGCACCTTCTAAATCACCAAGGTCTTTCCCAAGCTCAGGTCCTCCTCGATTCACTGGCGAGATAGGCAGGATTTATCATCCCCGCTTCACAGACGGGGAGGGGATGGCCAGTAAAGGTCAGGTGACTTGCCCAAGGTCACAGTAGGAGCCCAGGGGTCTTGCCTTTGGGTCCACAGCTCCTTCCACCTCAAAACCCTGAGCACGTCCTCTGGCCTGCCACGCGGTGCTTTCACAGAGCAGCAGATGCTGGGCTCAGCGTGTGCGTCTGGGGACCCTGTGTGTCTGGCCCTGAGTCCTGGGGCTGGCGCCGCCCCGGTGGGCAGCTGGGGCGGTTGTCTCTCCTGCCTGCCGCGCCGGGAGCTCTCTGAAGGGAAAGGATGACAATTTGACCCCCACCCCACCCCCTCCTCCACCGTGCCCAGCACAGTGCCTGAGAGAGGCAGCCGGACAGGAGCGTATTAGGTGAGGGCTGACACAGAGCAGCTCCAAGCCCGTCCTTGTCACCCACCTGCCACCGTCCTGTCATGCCACCTCCTCTGCCTCTGTCTTCCGGGGTCCTGTTTTCTACTGTCTTGCTTCTCCCTTTTTCTAGAAGCTCCTTATCCTCTTGCTGTTTCTCATACCCTTTCCTCAAGGCCTCCCTTCCTCCCAAGCCTCCTCCTTCTGTCCCAGAGGCACAAGTCCTAAGGCGATGGTGCCACTTCGAGGCCACTCTGAGCTGTCCTCCAGGCCCCATCCACGTTCAGTGGCCAGCTCACTTTTCCACGTGGGCAAGGCTGGAACGGAGGCAGCCCTGGCCGGCAGCCCCTGCTCCTGACCCCCTGGGTGCATGCTCAGGAACAAACCGTCCAGGCTGGATTTGGCTGAGTTTGCTCCCGTTAGCTGCAGGACTTCGGACGTGTCCCTCCACTTCTCTGTGCCTCAACTCCCTCACCTTTTAAACAGGGTAATGATAGCACCTGAGTCATAGGACTTCGGAGAATTTAGTAAGTTGATAACCTAATGTACTTAGAGACTACTTAACAAACCTCAGCTATTACTCTTCTCTAGGCCTCAGTTTCCCCATCTGTGCATTAAAGGGGCTGTGCTCTCAGTTCCCCTAAGGCCTCCCTGGCTCTGACCTTCCAGGATTCAAGTTCTGGGTGCTCACAAGCTCTGCTTATTTCTCTCCCTTTGTGGAATTCTCAGCCTAGATCCATGTGCAAGAGGAATAAATAAACAGACAAATAAATAAATAAAGCCGTTCATTCGAGCGGTGAACAGTTTTCAAAGTGCTTCCTCATGCATTAATTATCTGCGCTGAGTCTCACGCCGGTTCTGGGAAGCCAGCGGCCCAGGATGTAGCAGCACCATTTTCAGAGGAGGAGAGAAAGCTTCGGAGAGGAGCGGTGACTTGCCCAAGGTCGTGCTGTTACCGCCGTCTGCGTGCGTGCGAAGAGGTGGAGAAGAAGCTGAAAAAGAGAAAGGAAGGCCAGAGAGGGTGGAGGAAGGGAGCCTCTGGGTGGCAGGGAGCGGAAATGAACGCGGGGGAGGGAGAGGAATGTTTGCCAAAGCCAATCTCCGAGCTTTGGGGTTTCTCTTCCTCCTTCGGGGTTCCTCAAATATCTGACGTCTGGGGAGTCTCCGTCCCTCACTGTAACTGGGTCAGTGGCTAGAGGCCAGTGTCACCTTTGGCTAGACATGAACGAAATCTGGGGCAGCGTTAATAAAGGTATGGTTCCCAGAGTGAAGGAGGGGATGACCACTCTGTGGGAACCTGCTGTCCAGTCCTGGGATTGCCACTTGGAGATGGATGTGGGCAAATTGGAGTCTGCACCCCGAGCCATCTGGGGCAAAGCTGAAGGAACTGAACTCGGGGAAGAAAAGGTTGGCATGTTTTAGTAATACCTTCACGTATTGGAAAAAATGTGGACAAGCTCCAGGAGGCCCCGGGGTACAGAAATAGAACTGGAGAGTGAAAGGTCCCCAGGAAATTTAGTTGTAACAGGGGAAGAACTGGCTAATCAGTGCTGCAAATCAGTGCCCGACCCTCACCGTTCCCCCCTCAGACACACACGGAGGCTGAAGTTCCCAGGATTCCCTTTTCCCCTGCTCTCCCCTCAGCCTCCATGAAGCCCTTTCCGGTTGCAGGAATGTGCTGGACACTTGCTCCTGCCGCTCTTCCCCGGGCTGAGAGCCCCCTGAGGGCTGGGCAGGGTGTGGGGAGTGGGGAATCCTGCCTTGGATGTAGGTTGACAGTGAGGTCCCTCCCAGCGCTGGACAGAGGCGTGTAAGGCTGTGCGCAGGGAGGGCCCTCGGGAACCCAATGGGGCTTGTCTTCAGAGAGGGCACCAGGGTGGCACAGGGTTAGAACCCCCGTGCAGCTGGTTGTTGAAGAGGCTCAGGTCCCTGAGGACTGGGCCACTGTCGGGGGGAGGTGTGTAAGGGGACCTGGGATCCTGAGGGACAGGGCATGAGATCTGCTGTCTCAGGGAACAGGGGGCCGTGCGTCCTGGGCACCATCTCCCAGTTGGGTGCCCTCTGCCCCCTCAGCCGCGTGCTCGTCCTCAGACGGAACAAAACCAAAGTGATTCTCACAGGGGTCTGGGAATCCCCAGCACCCCCCGGGAGGCCGCACGGATGGTGGCAGGAATGGATCTTTAAGAGAGTGAAAATACGAGAGGCTTAAAAACCCCAGCTTGTCAGCTGTAATCGGCTTCCGTTCTGCTCTCTCTCTGCTGGGCTCTGGGCTGCCTGGAAGGGAGATAATTTACCTCTAAGAAGCTTTACGGCTCCTGCTGCCACCGTCTCGGGGGCTGGAACACAGGGCCCGCCACTGCCTTAACTTGGCGCTCCGCTGAGCCTGCGTCCACCCCCTCGGCCCACTCCTGCGAGGGCATGTGGCCTCCAGAAAGGTGCGCTCACTCGCTCGATCTCTCTCTCCCTCTCTCTCTGATCCAGTTCTTCTCTCTCTCTCTTTGTCTTTCTCCCTTATTTTCCCACACGTGCCCCAGCCTGGCCATTGCTCTGCGGGGCTCTCTGCTTCTCCTTTGCTGTCCCCAGCCCTGTGGCAGTGAGGACCACCAGGAGGTGGACCAGGACCGAGGCAGGAAGAGTGGAAAAGATGGCAGGTGCAGCTAGGTGCTCCCTCACCCCCAAACCTCACCTGGGTCTGGCTCAGACTTAGAAAATGGAAATACAGGATGGCCAGTTAATTTGAATTTCAGATAAACCACAAATTAAAAAACTTTTTTTTTTTACTATAGGTATGTCACGTACAAGACTTTGGATGTACTTATAGTAAACACGTGCGCATTGCTTAGCTGAACTTCACCTGAACTGGGGTCCTATGTTTTATCTGGCAAACCTGATCTTAGCCGCTCTGGGCGGGTCCTGGAGCATCTCTCTGGCTAGGGGTGGGGGAGGGGGGGCCCAAACCCTAAGGCCAACCGTTTATAAATGGGAGGCCCTGCCTCCCAGTGATGGGCAGACCGGTAACCGATGGCCTTCAGGAAGCGTCAGGGTGGCCTCCAGCAGTCAGTGACCTGCTGTCACTGTTCTCCAAGAAAGACGCGCTGTCTACACACGTAGGCGTTCCACAGAGACGGTGGAAGTGAGGCCCGGAGAGGCTGGCAGAGTGGCCCAAGGCTCTGCTGTGAGCTGTGAGCTTGGGCCGGGGCCCCGACTCCTTGCTCAGTGCTCCTCTCGCCCACCCCGTACGTTTAAGAAGCAGCCACGTTCATCACGGGGAGGAGCGGGGTAGGACGCGGCAGTCTGGGCTGAGGGGGGTGGCTCCCCTTGGGGCAGGCCCAGACTCACGTTCTGGCATTTGAAGCTCCCCTCCCTCCTTCTGCACCCCTTACTCCCCTGTTCAGAAAGAGTGCTCCTTATTACTTGCTTCATGGGAAATCATGATCCGGAATTTAAATAAAAAGTCATCGTCAACCTTTTGGTTTGCTGCCTCTACCTCTAGAACACAAGCCCTGGTGGCTTTGCCTTGGTCAATTGCTGTATCTCTGGCACCCAGAACAGAGTCCGGGATACAATGTATCAAGTGAGTGAGTGAATGAATGAACGACCATCAACCCCTAAAGGACACGATTGCTTTGTCAGGCCGACGTCCATTCCCCTTCTTCCAGTGGTCCTTTGAGGAATATTCTCCTCTCTCACTCTGTGTTGCTGGGTAGGTCTTACTCTTTCTTGGCCGCAGAGCCAGGTCCATGCCTAGGCCTGGCCATTGTGGGTTCCTTCTCCCTGACCAGGAATGGGCACTGGGCAAAGCTGTTCCAGCGAGACCCAGTCCTAGGGCGCTGGCTGCCAATGCGTAGGATGTAAACCTGTTGCTGCTGGGGCGAAAGCATGTCTGGGACTGTCACCCACACAGAAGAGAATGGAGAGAGACAGGTTCCTGGCAGCATTGCTGGGGGCACCTAGATCGAGCTGTGCCTGAAGCTACCCCTAGACTTTTCAACTACAGGAGCCGGTAAGTAATCTTTTCTGCTTCAGTCTATTTGCATTGCAATTCATTATTACAACTGGAATTATCCTCACTAATACAGATTGGGAAAATATCTTAAATCATCGCTTTTATTTCCATTTGGCATTAACAGTGCCTGGCATGCAGTAGGCACTCAATAAAGGTTTTGAGTGAATAAATGATTGCAAGCACTTGAAGGGGATAAGTCATGCCCAAACGTTAACAATTTCCCCTTTTTCTATCCAGACAAGTGTTCAGCACACGTGATGCCTGCAGTGCGAGCTGGTCGATCCCAGGTGGATGAGCTTCCTCATCTCCTCTTCCTCCTTCTCCTCTGTTAACTTTCCGTTACTACAGGCCCCTGCCTCGGAGAACCCCCCCCCTTATGGCTCCTGAGCTCTCCTTTTCTCGTTCTTCTTTCCTGTCATAACTGCAATGATTTGCAACGTATTATCTAGACTAGGTCCATGTCCTAAGTCCCCAGATAACCTGGTGAAAAAGAAGCGAACGCTAATAAATAAAATCCTGGGCGTTGGACATGCGAGCGCTGATGGAGCGCTTCCTACCACGTCGCTTACACAGACGGGTCCTTTTCCCATTCTTCTGCAGGAGGAGGGAGGAAGCAGGGTCCTGGAGACTTCCCCTGGTGCCACCTTGCTCCTTGTTACCTCGGGAAGCAGGACAGGACATGATGTCCGGGAGCAGCAACGGCCACGCGGAGGCTCTTGTCTTCCTGGGGTCTCCTAGTGCTGGCGGTTGACCCGGCATCAGAAAGAGAACTCGACATCGTTAAAAATTTCCAACACACGCAAAAGCACAGGCAATAATGTAACAGTCCACCAAGTACTCATCAATCAGCCCCAGTGACGCACGGCCAACCTCAGTTTATCGCTACACTCACCCACTCCCTCCCTCCCTCCCCACCTCCCTCCCACACCATGATTGCTTTGAAGCACATCGTTTTATATGGAAATATATTAATATGCGTACCTAGATGATAAACACTCTTTGGACACCATATTCATTGTCCCACTGTCACACTGTGGCAGACTGTCACAGTGTGACCTCCGAGGCACCATGCCTCAGAGTTTGCACCTTTGGGATGTCCCCTCCTGCATGGCCTCTGCACTTGACAAGGTGGTTTCCTTGGCCCCTGGAACGGTCACAAATGTGATGCGAGGCACTTGCCCATCGAGGCTTCTCTGTCTCACTGCAAGCAAGCGCTTCTGCCTCCCTGTGAAGCCGCCGGAAGCCCAGGCTCGCCCGCCCCCTTGTGAATGAGACCACGTGGGGCAGAGAGGGAGGCACAGCGGTTCCTGTGGAGTCTGTGCCCGTGAGTGAACCAGCCGCACCATGCGGGACACCTGAGCCACCCCTCTGACACCACGCAAACTGGTGACTCACGGAACCCACACAGCAGTCCTTGACTCAAGGCGCTGAAGTTGGGGTGGTTTGTTATGCGGAAAGAGCTCGCTGATGCACACACCCAAACGGAACATCAGTTCCTTAATTAATTCCGTCAAATTCCCTGTGGGTGGTGACATTTCCTGGATTGCCTCATAAACTTCTTTTGCCCTTTATTGTTTGATCGGGACCCGATAAGCTCTGCACGTTTGGATGGATTGGGGTGTCTCTCAGGTCTCCTTGTGTGCATGGCTTACACTCCGATATGTCGGTGTTTTCTCGCTTGGACTCTACTTTTTGTAGCAACTTGGATTGGTTGTCCTATAGCTTTTCCCACAATCTGATGTTACTGAATGCTCTGGTGCCATTCACCATGTTCCTCTGTCCCTAAATTTTCTTAAACTGGCAGCTAGCAAGATCAGGATGCTTCGATGAGGTTAAGGCTTGATTTACTGGGCGCCATGTTCTCCCACCAGGAGGTGTCAATACCCAGTTGTCTTTTCGTCGCAGAGCTGCCCGTGACCCTGTCCTAGATCGACGGATCCATTAGTTGTTACAAAACGAGGCTGCCATCCTTTGGTTACCGGCCGCATCATTTGTACCGGGAAAGAGAGGAGACGGGTTTGATTCTTCCCCTTTACTTGACAGTTTCTAAAAGAATGAGTTTGTTCCGTAGTATTCTCCAGAAGCGACCAATGAGGTTTATTCTATTTTATTTTTTTTAGTGTTATTATAAACTCATGGCTTTGAATATTTAGATGTGTTTTAATAGAGTGTGCTGTCCTTATTGATGCTTATCTTGCGGCAGCTCTGACTGGTGCGAGCCGATTCAAGTCTGCTGCTGCGCCCCTCGGACACAAACCCTGTAATCTTTGCTAACGTTCAATGGCTTCCTTGTTTCCGGTATAAAGACATTCAGGCTTATCTTGTACTGCTCCCTGTTCTGGTCTTAGAAGGAGCCCTTTCTCCGTGAAGAGACTTGATTTCTTTGACATGGTTATACAAGATATTTCCCAGGTGGAAGAAACTTGGGTGATTTTTTTTTTTTTTTTTTTTTGGTTAGAACAGAAAGGCCAGAAATTTTCTAGGAAGTCAAGTTGCTTGTCACAGATAGGTGGCTTTCCCTGAGATAAGTTTAAAAAAATTCTACCAAGTAAGAGCGTATCATTCCGTGTTTGCAAAAAGCAGCAGTCAAGAGCGATGACACTTCTTGGAGATCCCCTGTTTTCCGTAATGAAGAAGACAAGATCTTACCTTTGCACACAGGGAGCCAGAGAAAGTGATTTCGGAGCCGGGTGGCTCTGTGCACCGGACACCCCGAGGTGGGGAGGCCCTCAGAAGCAGGACTTCAGGTCTGAGTCCTGAACGGGGCCCTTGGACCTGCACACAGCCAGCCCGGAGAGGCCGAGCTGCATGCTGGGGAGCAGGGACACCTGGAGATCCGCCACCCCCAAGCTGGAGTGCCATTTCTGTTACCAGTCCTGGGCAGGAAGCTTTCCTAAGGTCCGATTTTTCTGTCCGAGAATGGAGACACACGGATCACGTCTGAACACGCTTTGCAGATTAAATGAGTTGCTCAGATGCTCCAGCAGCGGCCTGCATTGCCTGGCCTGAGCTACTCTCCTCTGTCTTCCCCGTTCCTGAGATGCTCTGTGCCCCCTGGACTATTTCCATTTGGTTCTTTCTTAAAACGAAAGTGTCGAAAAGCCCCGTCACTTCTCCTGGGGGGCAGATCGAGCAAGTGAGACAGAGGGGCTCAGCGCAAACACTGTGAGACGTTTGCCCAGGGGCTCTGGGTTCCCGCCGAGGGTCCATCAAGTTCACAGAACCCCCTGTGGGGCGCAGGAGGGTCTGGTGTTTGCTCCCTCTGGGGACATGGGCTGACCTCTGCTCTCGATAATGATGATGAACTTGATGAGGCCAGCAGCAACAGTTACAGATAACACTGAGCGCTTTGCCTGCGCCGGGCTCTGTGGTGTTCTATACACATTTCTGTTTGTTCAAACCATTACCTCTCCTCCAGGTTAAGCAATAACTTCCCAGCTGGGCTCCCTGCCTTCACCCGTGCTGGCTGGCTATCTATTCTTCGCAAACCGTCCGGAGAGATCCTTTCAAAACAGGAGTCAGATCATGTCACTCCTCAAAGGCTTTTCATGTCTTCTTATCTTATTCTGCATTGAAAGATAAAGCACATACAGTGGTCCACCAGCCCCTCATCATCTGGTCTCCCTCAATTCTCTGATCTCATTTTTACTCTCGCCCCTCCGCAGCAGCCACCCTGGCCTCTCAGTAAGCGCAAGGCAGCCTCAGAGCCCTCGCCCATGCTGTTCCCTCTGCAGGGAACGCGCCCTTGCCCACCCTGCTCTCGTTCTTCCTCCAGGTCTCTGCTCAGAAGCCACCTCCTGGGCAAGTCCTCCCTTCCCTAACCGTTCTGTACAGAGAGGCCCCCCTGGGCTGTCAGTTTCTAGCCCCCTCTCTTCACAGCATTTGCACCACCTACCGTATCAGACATTCACTCTTTGTTACCATGTGTTCTGCTCCCTGCATGCAAACCTGTGAAGACAGGAATTTTCATCCGCATCACAAGCCCATAAGACAGTGACAGGTACATAATAGGCGAGCAATACACATTTGTTGGGAAAATGAATGAATATGAACTCATTTAATAATCCCAATAACCTTCTGGGGGAGGTCTGCATTATTTTTCTGTTTTACAGATGAAGAAGCTGAGGCGGAGCAATAACCCACCTTAACCAGCAACCGGAAATTTGCTTGAGCTACGCAACAAGGACGTGGGAGATGGAACTGGCCCCTCAGGCTGGCGAACCCCGCCCCTCGCTCCTCTCCTCCTCCTCTGCTGTGGGAGTGTATGGGGGTCCCTCTTCCTCGACACTCAGCCGGGCTTCTGTCCTGCCGCCCTGCCTGCCTCTCTGCCCTGGAGTTCAGGCTGGACAAAGTGGGAGGACACTGGGGTCCCTCTGTCCTCCATGCCTGGGCAACCCTCTCCACCTACCATGTCTCTCCTTGTCTACGGTTTCACTTTTCCATGGTTTCAGTTACCTTGAGTTAATTGAGGTCTGAAAATATTAAGCGGGAAATTCAAGAAATAAACAGCTCATAAGCTTTATTTTATTATTTTATTTTTTAACCTTTACCCAAGGATATATTTATTGATTTGAGAGAGAGAGAGAGAGAGAGAGAGAGAGAGAGAAGCATCGATGTGAGAGAGAAACATCAGTTGGTTGCCTCCTATATGTGCCCCTACTGGGGACGGAACCCACAACCTAGGTATGTGCTCTGACCGGGAATCGAACTTGCAACCTTTTGGTGTACAGGGTGATGCTCCAACTGACTGAGCCAACCAGCCTGGGCACAGCTCGTAAGCTTTAAGTTGCTTACTGTTCTGAGTAGTGTGAGGAAACCTCGTGCCGTCCCGCTCCTTCCTGCCAGGGACGTGAATCATCCCATGGCCCGGCGTCTCCGTGCTGTGTATGAAATCTGCCTATTCGTCACTTAGGAGCTGTCTTGCTTATCAGATTGACTGCCATGGCCATGGCATTGCAGTGCTTGTGCAAGTAACCCTTATTTTATTGCTGTAATTATTCTATTTTATTAATAGTTATTGTTGTTAATCTCTTACCGTGCCTAATTCATAAATTCAACTTTATCGTAGGTATGCCTGCATAGGAAGAAACATAGTATAGTATATAGATAGGGTTGTGCATTGTCGCGGTTTCAGGCATTCGCTGGGGGCCTGGGAAGGTATCCCCCGTGCAGAAGGGGGCACTGCTGCGTGCTCCCCCCCTGGCTGCCCCGAGCCTGCTTAGGCTGTCCCTGCAGAAGGATTCTCCAGCCCCCTGGAGACTCAGCTGCTCAGCCCGACAGACCAAGACTGCATAAAGGGAAGACAGAGAAAGTCGAAGTGCGGAGGGGGCAGCTGTGACTATTTCTTTGCTCCCTGTGAAAAATTGCCTGTCTCCACCCGGAGACCCGAGAGGCACAGGCTGGGACGCAGAGGAGGTGTTGAAGCCCGAGGGTTGGACGGGGCTGATTCGATGCCGCCATTGCCGCAGAGCCCTGTCATCAGGGCCCTGTCAGCTGCTTTTTGGCGGCTTTTTGTTTTCCTGTTTTAAAATTTATGTTCATATTTATACACAGACAAGTTTGCTCCTTGCAGCGCATAGTTCTGCGGGTTCGGGCAAAGGCAGAGCGCCGCGCATCCACAGCCACGATCGTTCTGTCACCAACCCGCCCCCCCGCCCCCGCCCCGTGCCTTGGGCTGCCCTTGCGGGGTCAGCCGCCCCTCCGCGGCCTTGCGCTGGCAGTTACCGATGTGTTATCTGTCCCTTTTCTAGAAAGGCGTAGAAATGGGAGCGTAGATAGCCTTTGACTGGAGGTTTCTTTCACTTAACAAAATGCACTTGTGATTCGCCCATGGTGGCGTGGCGTGGATGAACGGTTCGTTCCCTTTGATTGCCGAGTAGCGTTCCAGCTCATGGGATGGTGTTCCGTGGATAGTATGTGATGGAAGAGTATCCAGCACACGGACGCACCAGGCTCCCACTGAAGGCCGTTGCGACTGTTCGCAGGTGCCGGCCCTCACCAGCAAACCGCTCCACACGTCCATGCGCACGCACAGTCGTCATTTTCTCGGGTAAACGCCCAGGAGTAGGATTACTGGGTCGTGTGGTAACTGTGCGTTAAAATTTACAAGAATCTGTCAAATTATTTCCCAGGCTGGCTGTAGGTGTATTTTGTTTTCCCGCTGGCAGCCATGAGGGATTCCACCCTCACCACAACTTCACATCGTCAGTTTAAAAAATTTTAGCTGTGCTAGCAGGCACGGTGTGTCATATGACTAGTGAGGTGGACCATCGTTTTAGGTGTTTGTCGGACATCCCTGTATCATTGTTAGCAAGATGGTCAAATGCTCTTCTATCAGACGTGTGGCCTCTTGCATTTGTGCTACATTGTTGTGTATCCTAAAGACTTTCCTCCCTTATCTGAGGGACCTAAAAGAGGGCATTGTTTTAAGGATGCTCCTTCAAGAACAGTTTCCACGTGTTGAGAAGGTAGGTGTGTGCGGGGGTTGGATGTCGTCTAGAACTAAGAGCCACGCGGTTCTAGTCCAGCTCGAGCAGCTGAGAAAGCCCTTCCAAACTCTCTAATCCAACCCTGTTTCTCTGCTTTCTGGAAGAAAGAAAACTGAGGCCTGTGGAGAAGTTCTGCCCAGATCCCACACCGGGAAGGCTCCTGAATTGAACCAAGAACGTAAATGGACTAATTCCTTTCCAGAAGCCCCGTGCTCGCTCTCCACTGCAGACCTTGGGTGCTGTGTGAGGAACCGGAGGATACAATTACGCAGTCCCGATCCCGGGGAGGGAGCCTCGCAGGACCATGGCGGTGGGGTGAAGACGCAGAAATGCTGGAGGAGATGGAGAGCCGAGATGGCGTTCACAAAGCAGAGCTTTCCTGGAGGAAGGGGCGCCGGGCTGCTGTTTGGGAAGGAAGTGGAAAGCCTGTGTCCCGGTGGCTGTGTGAGTTCTGTGTCCCATGGGGTTGTGTGCACGCGGTTGCATGCCCTGGGTGTGCTTGCAGTGTTACAGGGCCACGGCCACTCTCCTCGTCAGGTCACATGCACCGGCAACTCTGAGGCTCCGAGTGAGTTTTTGTTGACTGTATTTTTGTGGTGAGTTTTCAGCTTCTGCTTTAACCTGGAATCCTCATCCCCGCATCTGGGCCCCCCATGGGGAGCACCTACGTGACCCCCTCCCGGAGTTTGAGCTGCAGCTGCCAGGATTTAAATCCAGCGAGCAGTGAGCTTCTCGGATTTGCTTCTAGTTGAAATCAATATTTGCTGGGAAGAATGCATCTTAATTTCAGCAGCCGGTTCTCCGGGCGAGAATTGCTCTGAAACAAACCTCCAAACCCGCAGACTTAATGCGTCCTAGTTCAGCTGCTTAGTAAATCTCTCTGTGCAGAGAAAAACCCATTAGCTCATGGGGGCAGGGCTGGGGGTGGGGGCCTGAGGAGAGAGAGCGAAGGTCCCAAGGATGCCTCAGCAGCAGAGATGCGATCGGGGAGCCCAGGGGGACCCAGAGTTGAGGCCGCAGCCACGTCCCCGGCCCAGCTAGGGCCTTCCCAGCTTGCTGCGCACCGGGAGGCACGGCCAGGGATTCATGCACAGAGTGAGCGGGAAGTGGAAGGAGACCCCTTTCCCCACGCCTGCCTGGGGAAGTGTTTTCTAACGGCTACCGTCCCTTTCTAAATCTCTAAGGAGGCGATCGATTTTCTTTTCAGCAGGACTGGGGAGAAGCGATCATTTACCCCAGCACGCAGGCTTTAATGAATCCGTGAAACATATGAGGTCACCCTGATTACATCTTCCCCTGACAGCCTGGGATGGCTCCACAGCCCTCTGAAGATTTCCTGAAGGAGGTTTTCCAAGTCAGCTGCCTCCTGCTCCCTTCGCTCTGCTGAGTCAGGGGGTGTGTCTCCAACTCTCCTACCTGGAAGGCTGACGGCCTGGCTTTAGATGCAGCCTTGGCACGTGACGGAGGGGCCGCAAGATCCCATGGAGAGAGCTGCGGGTTCCGGGGTCACGGTGACCCCAGAGGCCGTGCCCAGCTTTGCTGATTTCTTGCTCTAGGAGGCAGCTTTAACCTCCCTGAGGCTCAGAGTCCTTAAGAATCCCTACATGGCTCCGCTGGTGTGGCTCAGTGGGTTGAGCACCGGCCTGCAAACTAAAGGGTCCCTGGTTCCATTCCCAGGCAGGGCACATGCCTGGGTTGCAGGCCAGGTCCCCAGTGGGGGCCGTGTAAGAGGCAATTGATGTTTCTCTCTCTCTCTCTTTCTCCCTCCCTTCCCCTCTCTTTAAAAATAAATAAATAAAATCTTTAAAAAAAGAAAAGAAAAGAATCCCTCTAGGTAAGAATCTTGTCAGGATACGGGTCCCTGTATTTACAGTACAAGTCCTATCCTCCTAGTGGAGGGCAGGACAAGGAAGCAATAATTGCCACTTCAGCACCTCAGTGGGTCCCCTCTGTATAATGGGCTGAAGATTATTTGTTTTCTAGTGCATTAAGGATGGAGAAGAAGAAGGATGACCTATCATGGCTTGGAAAATAACAAGAAACGGGGGTATCGGGCGGGGGAGCGGGGAGAGGAAGGGGGTCCCTCCGTGGCCGAATGCCAGAGATCGGCAGTCAGCTCAGCAGGCAGGAGCAGGGGCCGCAGGAAACGTGGAGAGCAAGTCCCGTTGCCTCAGACGGGTCCCGTCCTGGATGGTCGGCTGCACATGAGGACATAGGACAGGTTTACAGCATCTCCTAGTTTTCCAGATGGGGCAACCGAAACTCAGAGAGGTCGCAACTTGCCCGGGGTCACCGGCCAGCTGGGGACAGTGCCGTCTCAAGGACAGGGCTGGGGATTTCAGGCCCCCGGCCTTTTCTGCCTCTGGAGGGTCCTGCTTTCACCGCCTCTTTTTGTCATCGGCCTGAGTCTGGAAAGGGAGATGGAAAGCCGAGGGGGTGTTGATGAAGGAGGAGGAGGGAGCAGGGAGGAAGGAGGTATTTTTACCTTGAATTATTTTTATTAAATGTCACAACGGCTTTGCAGCACTTGGGATCCGAGCAGACAAATCAATGAAAATAATTATAGCGAACATCCTGCCTTCCCACTTCCCTCCTCCTTCCCCTCCCACAGCTCCCTTGGACTGCGAGGGAGGCTGGCTAACTCGGCTCTGCCCTCCAGCCTCGGGAGGGGGTGGGGGGCAAGGGCAGCTGCCCCTCTGACCTCTGCCTTCTCCTCTGCTTCGTTTGCCGCCGGCGGCAGCTCGTCCTGACTCAAGGCTCGAAGCCTGAAGAGTAGAGCAGCTCCCGTGGCAGCAGGAAAAGTGAGCCAGAGGCCGGAGAGAGACAAGCAACTCCTTCAGGGACTTGGAAACAAGGAAGAGAAGACTGGTATTCTTAGAACCCACTTATGGCTTAGAAATAAACCTTCCAGCAAGCCTTGTATTTCCAGTCAGATGACAAGATTAGTTTGAAGCCACGGGAATAAGGGCCACAGGAGTATTCTCTGCATCCATCGTCCCATTCATCCACCCACCCACCCATCCATCCGTTTACTACTCTTCCACAAGCAATTACTGAGGCTCTGTAGGAATAGAAAGGGTCTGATAGCCCGGACTCAAATTCTTGCTCAGCTGCTTCAGAGTTGGCTGTGTGTGCCTGACATCTTCCATTTGACCCCAGCATCTTCCCGCCCCTGTCCGTGCCCAGGGAGGCTGACCTTCCTCGGGCTGCCTCAGTGGCTCCCCAGCCCCCAGCTTCCGTGTGGGTTCATCCCATGGAGAGAACCAGTAGGAGAGGAGAGGGAGGGAGGAGAGCAAAGTGGGGGTGTTTAACTTTCCATTTTCCTCCCCATGGGGTCCTTCAACTAAAGGTTACAGGTGCTGATGAGTGACCTTCTGCACATGGTCCCTTCCCTGCTGGGGTTCTGGGGGCCTCCCTGCAGGTAAAGGCACGTGCAGAAGTACCTGTCCTAAGTACCTGCATATTCCTGATGGCTTCCTGTTCTGTCCGTGCCTGTTCAAGCAACGCTCCTATCAAACTTTCCTCAGGTTACTCCAGGCAGCTATCAGCTTCCTGCAGGGACCCAGACTGGCTGACTGTGTGACCCTGAGCAAGCTAAGTTATTTTACCTCTTTGGATCTCAATTTCTTCTTGGATAAAATGAGAGTATAAAATTGGCTTCGTGGGATTGTTGTGAGGCACGGGGAGGGTAAGGGACTTGCCCTTTTACCCAAGGTTGCTCAGAGGGTTAAGAGGCAGGGCTCGGAGGTGAAACCAGAGGTATCCAGGCCAAAGCCCAACCTCTTCCCTGTCTCCTAGAATCTGGGGCCCTAAGGTGGTGGCCCTGAGTATTCTGGGGTCAGTGGCAGTGACGGCTGCCACCGTGGACTCGATGCCCCTCTCCAGCCTCATAGAACCCTCCTGGCTGGGCTGGCACTGGGCCCTGGTACTCATCACGGAGGTGGTGGCTGAGGCCCTTTGCGGGGGGGGGGGGGGGGGGGGGGGGGGGGGGGGGGGGGGGGGGGGGGGGGGGGGGGGGGGGGGGGGGGGGGGGGGGGGGGGG